>RPOG01001396.1:0-29274 GCA_008086565.1 Thalassoma bifasciatum | reverse complement strand
GGATGCAAAGAAAAACCCACAAATAACTTCAGCTGAAATACAGGACTCTCTGAAAGAATGTGGTCTGGCTGTTTCAAGATGTGTTACTCAACCAAAGAGACAAACTGTTAAAAACTACCTTTACAAAAGAAACTATACAAGTGGAGAAATGAGACAAAAACAGCAAAGAGTAGGAATAAAACTTAGTTTAAGTTGGCAAAAATTGCCAAAAAGCAACAAAATTAGCAAGAAAATTGGGCCAAAACCTGGAAAACACTCAGACAGTAGCAAAAACGGGTCAAAAGTGGCAAAAAATAGGTGGACAGTGACCAAAATGGCCAAAAAGCAACAAAAAATGGCAAGAAAATTTGGGGAAAACTTGGAAGAAATTCAGAAAGTAGATAAAATGGTGAAAAAAATGACAAAAAACAATAGAATGTGGTTAAAAAAAGGCTAAAGTCAACAAAAAACAAGATAAAAGTTGGAAAATAGTCAGACGGTAACAACAAATGATCCACAAGTGGCAAAAAGAAGTGAAAAGCATCAAAAATGGGCCAAAGTCAACAAAAATGGCAAGAAAATGACGAAACAACCTGGAGAGTCAAAAGGTTTCAAGATGCACAATAAGGAGGCACTTGAGGAAAAATGGGCTGAAGAAAGACATTTCTACACAAATGCCACAAAGTTTCCTGCTTACAATACGCCAAACAGCACAGAGACAAGCCTCAAAACTTCTGGAACAAAGTCATTTGGAGTGATGAGAGCAAAAGTGAACTTTTTGTCCACAACCATAAACATTGTTCCATTTGGAGAGGAGTCAACAAGGCCTATGATGAAAGGTCCACCATTCCTACTGTGAAACACGGAGGTGGATCACTGATGTTTTGGGGATGTGTGAGCTACAAAGGCTCAGGAAACTTGGTCCAAACTGATGAATGAAGGATGAATGCAGCATGTTATCAGAAAATACTGGAGGAAAATTTACACTCATCAGCCCAGAAGCTGCACATGAGACGTACTTGGACGTTCACACATGACAATGATCCAAAACACAAGGACAAGTGGACCTGCCATTGGCTACAGCAGAAGAAAGTGAAGGTTCTGGAGTGGCCATCTCAGTCTCGAGATCTCAAACCTGCAGTTCATGCAAGACAGAGCAAGAATTTACAGGAACTGGAGGCTTTTTGCCAAGAAGAATGGTCAGTTTTACCATCTGAGAAAATAAAGACCCTCATCCACAACCAGCACAAAAGACTTCAAGCTGTCANNNAAAAAAACAGTGGAATGTGGTTAAAAAAAGGCTAAAGTCAACAAAAAACAAGATAAAAGTTGGAAAATAGTCAGACGGTAACAACAAATGATCCACAAGTGGCAAATAGAAGTGAAAAGCATCAAAAATGGGCCAAAGTCAACAAAAATGGCAAGAAAATGACGAAACAACCTGGAGAGTCAAAAGGTTTCAAGATGCACAATAAGGAGGCACTTGAGGAAAAATGGGCTGAAGAAAGACATTTCTACACAAATGCCACAAAGTTTCCTGCTTACAATACGCCAAACAGCCAAAAGAATGTGCAGTTAATCTCAAAAGTTTGACTGGTAATCTTAAAATTCTCGAGAATGGGAAATTTTTATTAAGAAGTTTTGCATTTTAATCTCATATCTTATCTCAAAATTTTGACTTCTTTACCAAAAACTGACTTTTTATCTCATATAACAAGTTGTAATGAACAAATTTGGAGCCTTTTTTCATGATTTTGACTTTATTTTTTCAAAACCATGACTTTTCACCCCAAAAAAATGAATTCCAATTTTACGGTTTGATTTTTTATCACCCGTTTGGGACTGAATTATCACAAAACTTTGACTTTTTATCCTGAAAATTTAAATTCTATGTCAACCTTCAACTTTTTATCTCATATAACAAGTTCTTAAAGTAAAAACTTGGACCCTTTTTTATGACTTTTATATCTCAAAATTGTTACTTTTATCTCAGGATTTTGACTTTTTATCACAAAAAACTGAGAAAAAAAATCTGAAAAATTGGCTGCTTTTTTCATGATTTTGACTTTATTTCCTCAAAACTGTGACTTTTCATCCCAAAATCTTGAATACTAATCGAAAAGTTTGAATCTATTATACTGTATTATACTGTATTATCACAAAATTCTGACTGTTTATCTTAAAATTTTAAATTCAATTCCAAACTTCAACTTTTTATCTCATATAACAAGTTCTTCAGTAAAAACTTGGACCCTTTTTTTATGACTGTGACTTTTTTATCTCAAAATTGTGACTTTTCATCACAACATGTTGACTTTCCATCAAGATTTTATTTCTTTTCTCAACATTTTGACCAAATATCTTAAAATTTTGACATTTTATTTTAAGTGTAGGACTTTATTATCTCAAACTATCGTAAATTTTGGATTTTTTTTTTTCCAGTATTGTGACTTTTAATCTCTCCAGTTAGAATAAACTGCAGTTCCCTGAGTGTCCACCAGGGTTTTTCACTGGTTTCTGACTCCTGTGAATCTCCTGCCGTTGCAGTTAAACTCCTGGAAATGAGAAACTCTGCAGCCTGAAGCTTTGTTTGTTTTATTGATTTGTTTTTTTGCAGCTTTGCTCTCGTCCTGAATAACAAAAACCCGTAAATCTGACATCAGCGTGTCGCAGCACGCAGCTGTCAGCTTTAGTTTCACAGACTTTAAATCCCCCCCAAACGCTCAGAGCTCTGCCGCTGCTGCTCGTCCTCGGGCCGGTCGGCCTGCACACGGCCGCGCTGACGGCTCATTGGACGGCTCGTGGACGGCGTGCTGGCAGGCGAACAGACAGACGCCGCCGTTAACGCGCGTTAATGGAAGAGCAGATTAAGAAAAGTCTGGTCGGGCTGATAGTGGACGGAGAGGGATCAATACCAGAGTCAACAATCGTTCAGAGAGAGACGCAGAGTCTGAGCAGATTTACGCCCTCACAGGATCGTTCTCCGCCATCAGCGGCGGCGTTTCTGCAGCAGAAACATTTCTGGTCCGATTCCAGCTTCTGCAAAGAAAAGCAGCGAAACGACAAAGTTTCTCTGGGTCACAACATCCTCAACAGAAACAGCAGAGGAAGCTCCAACTGTGGCAGCCGACGGGGATGAGAGCAGAAAACAGAGCAGAGAAGATAAACAGACGCCAACAGACGCCAAGAGAGACCGACGGGTTTGTCAGAGCAGCCGCCATCTGACTCCAACATGGCGTCTGCCGCCAACGCCAAGGTTTCAGAGTCACCAAAGAAAGTTTACACCTCCTCCTGCACCAGGCAAAGGCCCAAAATGAAGCTTTAATCTGATTTTACCCGATGACAGAGAAATGAGGGTTTGAGGGACAATAACCATCAACGACCACACTGCAAACACTGAAATCTAAGCAAGTCATTCTGTCTTATTTGTTGTATAAATTGTCTTATTGTTCTTAATTTGAGCCACATTCACCAGACCAGGTCATAAAAATGTCTAATTTCAAGTTTCTTTAAGACAAAAATGAGGTGTAAATTGCTTGTAACAAGTCAAAAAACTCAGCCAATGGGATAAGACGAATTCACCCGGGAAGTTTCTTGAAATTAGAAAGATGTCTTAAAACAAGAATCTTTTATCTTATCCCATTGGCTGATTTTTTTTACTTGTTACAAGCAATTGATGCCTCATTTCTGTCTTTAAAAAACTTGAAATGAGACATTTTTATGACCTGGTCTGGTGAATGTGGCTCAAATCAAGAATAGTAAGAGAAATTTGACTAAAATAAGACAGAATGACTTCCGTAGATTTCCGTTTTTGCAGTGCAAAGTTCCTCTGAAATAAAACAATCAGCTCTGAAACAGTTTCTGCAGCTTTTTCTGATCATTTTCTGCTCCAAAGTTTTAACAGCACTCTTGATCAATAAAACCTGGAAGGACACTCACTAAGAACCAGTAAATAAACTACAAATAAACTCATTTATAGACATAAATAACAATAAAAATGAAAATCACAGGTTTCATGTCACTCATGTTAAGAAAACAGAAAAATCTTTACGAGTTAAAAATATTGAAACACAAAGAGAAACATTTAGACATTTTACCTCAAAAGTAAAAAGTAAAACTTTAATCATAAATTTTCATTATCTCCATTTTTTTCTCAAGCTTTGACTCTATAACTTTTTATTATTATTTATTTATTTATCTTAAAATTGTGATGTTTAAAACTCAAAATTTGATTTTATTTTTTACAAAATTTTGACCTTATCTCAGAATTTTTGACTTTCATTTAAAAATTTTGACACATCATTCAATAATTTGCATTATTTATGAAGATAAATCTGGAATTTTTATCACAAATATGTGACTTTTATCTGAAATTTGTGACTTTGAATCACAAAAGTTTGAATTCTTTTCTTATGATTTGACTTTTTATGACTCGATCTCATCTTTAATTCTGTCTTTACCTTTAGATAATTTTGGTCTGAACAGATGATCGGACTCTAAATATGCAAAGACAGACACTTGTGACGGAGCGTAGAGTTTAAAAATAGACGCGCGGTTGCAGATCTATAAGAAAAAGATCTATAAATGTCAGTTTCAGGCTCGGTGAATCAGAGTCGGATCAGTTTCTTTCTGCAGAAAATCCTGCAGCTTTCTCCTCAGCTCAGACTCAGAGAAATATTTGTTCAACTAAAACTCCAATCTGTGTCTGCAGCTGCACTCTGCTCTTCAACCGCCGCCGCCGCGGTGATACGAGGGGGGGGGGGGTGCAGGCCGGGGCCCCTGGTTCGGTGTCAGGTGACTCTCTGCAGCGTCTCCCGTTTCATCGTCTGTCATCTTAAATATTCAGATGTTTTCACAGCGAGATTTATCGGCTAAATATCGGAGAGGGAGACAGATGCACGAGCCGCTCGGCGGGAAACCACAAACGGAGACAAGCGGAAGGTCAAAGGTCGAGGGCGTGAGCCAGAGAGTCAGATTTACAGGATTAGAACAGAGCGGCAGGAAATATCCAAACACCAGAGCAGCCGGAGCAGAGTTTAGTCTCTTCTGTCTGCACAATATCTACGTCCCTCAGAGCAGAAAGAAAGACGTTTGTTTTTACTCTGAGTTAAAAAAATAACAAAAAACCTAAAGCTGCTTCAACCCGAGCGAAGAAAACAAAGATCAAATTCACTGTTTTTATTAAAGAAATCTGAGTTTTTCTCTGCTGGAAAACATTTCTGTGATTTATTTAGTTTAAATGATGAAAACAGAAGCTGAACTGTGACAAACAAAAGATAAAAGAGAAGAAAAAGATAAACAGGAGAGAGATAGAGCAAAAACAGGAGCTAAAGGCTGAAACAGGAGCTAAAGGCTGAAACAGGAGCTAAAGGCTGAAACAGGAGCTAAAGGCTAAAACAGGAGCTAAAGGCTAAAACAGGAGCTAAANAGCGAAGAAAACAAAGATCAAATTCACTGTTTTTATTAAAGAAATCTGAGTTTTTCTCTGCTGGAAAACATTTCTGTGATTTATTTAGTTTAAATGATGAAAACAGAAGCTGAACTGTGACAAACAAAAGATAAAAGAGAAGAAAAAGATAAACAGGAGAGAGATAGAGCAAAAACAGGAGCTAAAGGCTGAAACAGGAGCTAAAGGCTGAAACAGGAGCTAAAGGCTGAAACAGGAGCTAAAGGCTAAAACAGGAGCTAAAGGATAAAACAGGAGCTAAAGGCTAAAACAGGAGCTAAAGGCTGAAACAGGAGCTAAAGGCTAAAACAGGAGCTAAAGGCTAAAACAGGAGCTAAAACAGGAGCTAAAGGCTAAAACAGGAGCTAAAGGCTACAACAGGAGCTAAAAGATAAAACAGAAGCTAAAGGCTAAAACAGGAGCTAAAGGCTAAAACAGGAGCTAAAGGCTAAAACAGGAGCTAGAGGCTAATACAAGAGCTAAAACAGAAGCTAAAGGCTAAAACAGGAGCTGAAGGCTAAAACAGGAGCTAAAGACTAAAACAGGAGCTAAAGGCTAAAACAGGAGCTGAAGGCTAAAACAGGAGCTAAAGACTAAAACAGGAGCTAAAGGCTAAAACAGGAGTGAAAACAGGAGCTAAAGACTAAAAAAGGAGCTAAAACAGAAGCTAAAGGCTAAAACAGGAGCTAAAGGCTGAAACAGGAACTGACATTTTTAAACATTTACCTTTGTTTTTATGTCCTTCTTTTAACTTTGTGTGTGTGTGTGGGGGGGGGGGCTGCTGTGTCTTTAACTGTCACATTGTTTCTTCATAATCATCAAAAAGCAGACTTAAAGTTACAGAATGTCAGAATCACTGATGTGTGATTGAACAGGCAGAATGAGCTGATCACAGCTGTGATTAAAAATCACTTTAACCTGACTCATGTTGGTGACGTCATGTTTTTTCAGATGAGTTTGAACCAAAGTTTGTGTTTTAAAGTTTCACAGAGTTTTTAGCAGGAGGTTAGCCTGAGTTAGCTCAGCTGGAAACACATAAATAAAATCAAACCTGCTCCCTCTCTTCACCCAGAGGAGATAGACAATTTTTATAACTGACACCAACGAGTCAGAGTCAGAGAGAACAAACAGCACATGGAGGTGAGAGCGACAGGTAAAGGTGAGTTTGTTCACTCACCTGTGACGTGACGACTTTTCTCTGTGAGTCCACAAATCCAGAAGTTTAGCTGCAGACAAAGTTGTTTTATCCATGAACCCTGAGAGGTTTGTTTTCCTGAATTCTTCTCTGTTGGAATAAACTAACACACGAGGTAAAGGAAGAGGATTGTGCTCGTTTGGATTCAGCAGCTTCACCTGTTTGTCCGAACCTTCAGAACAGGATCCAGCTGTCACGTGTAGTCTGTAGTGTGACTGTTTTGTTGGACCTGTTTAGTCGTATACTACTCTGGATTTCTGTTTCAGGAAGTGGAGCTGATGGTTTTTTTCTAATGTTTAACTTTATCATAAATAAATCCATGAGAACATTTCAGTCATTAATTCACCACATCAATCAGTGGAGAAGTTACAGGAGCAATAAAAGTAGATAAGTTAAATTAGATGTTAATGAGATACAAAGGAAAATAAATAAATGAAATTAAGCATGGGAAGGAAGTTGTAATTTTTTTTTAGAATTTTTATGTTTTTAATCATTATTTTTAGTGGTTCAAGGAACATTTTTAATTTAGAAAAACAACAAATTCATTTAGAGATTAGAGTCCAGATTTTATCACATTTGTAAAGGTATAAAAGTTTATTACAGTAAAATCTCCATATTTGATTTTTACTCTTGCACCAAAAGTTATCGTGTATTGTAAATAAATCTGAAACCAACTGACTTTTTATTTTTCCAGCTGGTGTAAAAACTGCGTCCTCATTACCCACGTAGGCTGTTAGTGTAAAATAAAAAGTGATAAATGATTTAGGGGCTTTTATGAATTTGGTAAAAGTAAACAGCTCTTTCATGATGAAGTGAGCAGATTTACCGCTGTTTCTTTCCTGTCACTTCACTTTTATCTCTGGGACCGTTTCACATTTTTGTTGTTGTGTTGTAGTTGAGCTGATTTATTCCAGTAGGTGTCAGTAATTCACCTCAACCTGAGCGCCCCCAAACTGACAAACGCCATTAGCGCCGTGCATTGTGGGAAACAGTACGCCAGGTAGACTGGTCCGTTACAGACTGAGAAATTTTCCCGGATCAGTAGAAACNCTCCCTCGGTGACTGACATGTTTACTGAGGCTTTAATGATGTAATGGCTTCATTTTCTGCTTTGCTTCACTCGGCAGAAAAGCAGAAACAGTTTGTTTGATTTCAGGTTAAAGCAGGAGAACAGGAACCATCCAGGGAACACTTTCCCACCACATTTATATTTATATCTTTATCTAAATTTATATTTGTATTTATATCTAAATTTATATTTATATTTATATTTATTGGATGACATGACAGAACAAAACTATTGGCTTTATTTTCTCAAGATTGAAAAAAATTGAGACTACAGTGAAATAAATTTATAGAAAATTGTTTTTTTTTATAAGATATTATAAGATCATTGTGAGATAATTAAGGCAAAACGTTGAACTTGATTAAGTTGAACTTCTGAGAAAGAAAGTCTTAATTTTGGGATAAAAAGTCAAAAACAGAGAAAGTCAAAAGTTTGAGGAAAAAGTCCAAAAGTTTGGATAAAAAGCCAATATTGTTTGACAAAAAGTTTGTTTTCATACTTGAAGTCAAAAATTTAACTCAATGGTGCAAATTTTGAGATAAAAAGTCAAGAGTATGAAAAAAAGTTGAACCCCAGGGATAAAAAGTCTAATTTTTTATTTTAACTCTTAGATTTTGACTGTTATCTTTAATTTTGACTGTTATCTTAAATTTTAACTCTAAAATTTTGATTTTTACCTTAAATTTTCTGTTATCTTAATTTTTGACTGTTATCTTAATTTTTGACTGTTATCTTAAATTTTAACTCTTAAATTTTGACTGTTATCTTAAATTTTAACTCTTAAATTTTGACTGTTATCTTAAAATTTGACTGTTATCTTTAATTTTGACTGTTATCTTAAATTTTAACTCTTAAATTTTGACTGTTATCTTAAATTTTGACTCTAAAATTTTCTGTTATCTTTAGTTTAAACTTTTAAATTTTAACTTTTTAATTTTGACTGTGATCTTAAATTCTAACTCTTAGATTTTCTATTATTTTAAAATTTTCTGTTATCTTAACTTTTAACTCTTGAATTTCAACTCATTAACTTTGACTGTAACCTTAATTTTTCTGTTATCTTAATTTTTGAGTTTTACCTTAAATTTTGACTGTTATCTTAATTTTGACTGATTTTAACTCTTAGATTTTGACTTTTACCTTAAATTTTCTCTGTTTTCTTCATTTTTCCTCTCTCTCTCTCTTGTCTCGGAGCAGCAGTGGTTCTCGGACGACTGTAAGTTCAGGGAGCGTTTCCAGGAGAACAGCTACAACACCTACGCCTCCGTCGTCCACAGGAACCACCGTACGGGACGCGACTGGTTCGTGGCGCTCAACAAGCGCGGGAAAGCCAAGATGGGCTCCAGCCCCAGGGTCAAGGCGCAGCACGTCTCCACCCACTTCCTGCCGCGCGTCGGTCTCCACGACAACAGAGAGCGAGGCTTCACCATCACGGACCGCGGCAAAGAGAGGAGGAAAGCTCCGCCCCCTGCTCAGGCCCCGCCCAAACCTCTCATCAACGTCCGGGCGGGAGCGGCGCCGCGTCAGACGCAGGTCAAATACTGGCCCAAATACCGGTTTGGGTAGAAGTCTGAGGGTCAGGACGCCGCACGAGGACGTTTGTTAAAACATTCCAGGTTTGTGACCTCAGAGGGCGACGGGTTCACATCAGGTGACGCGTTTGAGGACACGTGTCACACGTCTGTGCGTGGACGCCGCTCCGCCCCGCTCCATGTTTCCACGAGTGCTTCAGAGAGCGAGGAAAACGTGGACGCCGCCTCCAGTCTGATGATGGTGGAAACAGACTCTGGTTTGATCCAGGAGGAAGGTCAGAGGTCAAGGTCAAACTGTGTCACCTGTCAGTCAAGCAAGCCCCGCCCCCTTTTTATGAAAAACTTTTTATTTTATTATTTTAAAGAAAGTCATGAATTAAGTTCTCACCTGTTAAACTCAGGTGTGTCCTGACCTGATACTGATGTCATCATCAGAACGATGCGTTTGATGACGCGTCGGAAATCTGAGCGTTTCATAAAGTTGATCCCAAAGTCGTCACGATGTGTTCAAACATCACAGAGAGAAAAAGAAAATAATAAACAAGTTTATTTATTATAAATGTATGGAAGCCTGTTTCCACCAGTTAAAATTATAGAAACGAAAACTTAGATCTGCTGAGATTTATTTAACCTGAATGAGTCAAAATTTTGAGATTTAAAAAAAAAGAAAGTCAAAATTGAGTTAGTCTAAATGTTGAGATAAAGTCAAATTTATAAGACAAAGAAGATGAAATTCTGGGAAAGAAGTCAAGACCTTTAAAATAATAAAGTCAAAATTTGGATAAAAGTCCAAAGTTTGGGATAAAAATGTACAAAACCAAACAAATTTTCAGATGAAATGTTGAAACATTGTTGAAAAAAATCAAAGAGTTTGTTAAAAAAATGGAAAAATTCTTGGGTAAATGGTCTAATTTTTAAGAAATGTTTATGTTTTTACATAGTGAAGTTCAAACGTTTAAACAAATTCAAAAGTTTCAGGTTTTGAGATAGAAACAAAATTAGATAAAAGTTGAAAATTTCAAGGTGAATGTCCAATTTATGAAATGATGAGTACAAATTTAAATGAGACAAAATTTAGAAAGTTAGTCCAAATGTTGAGATAAAGTCAAAATTATGAGAAAAAAAAGTTGAACTTGCAGGATAGAAGTCAAAAATCTGAGACACAAGTCGAAATTTTTTAGATGGTTGGACAAAAAAAAAAAAACTTTGAGATAGAAAGTCAACAGTTTGCAAAAAGAAGTAAAAATTCTGATTTCTATGGATAAATTCTAGGGAAGCCTGTTTCTAACAGTTAAAAATATAGAAATGAAAACTTGGATCTGCTGAGATTTATTTGTCCTGAGATAAAACTAAATTCTTAGATGAAAATCAAAAATTCAGAGTTCAATGTTGAATTTGTAGAAAGTGAAGTCAATATTTAAGAAAAAGTAAAATTCATAAGATAAGTCAAAATTTTGAGATTGAAAAAAAAAAAAAGTCAACAAAAGTCAAAAAACTTCCAGAGTTGAAGAAATCAGTTTAAGATAATGTGAAAAAAGTCCAAACTTTCTCATTGAAGGTCAAAATTTGAAGATGACGAAAGTCTAAGATAAAAAGTCTAAGTTAAAAAGTTGAAATTTTGATACAAAAAGTCAAAACTCTAAGATATAAGTCAAAATTATACCAAATAAATACAAAACCATGGAAGATTTTTAGATAATAAGTTGAATTTTGACTTTTCTCACATCCCTAAAACCTATTCTTGTTATTACTTAACCGGACTTTTTAAATTGTATTTTTAGTTTTAAAAACTGAAGAACAGAAAGAGCTATCTTTGACTCTTAACTTTTAAAAACGATGCAGTACAAAATATCCTTAATTGTGTCAAGTTACATGAAATAAAATACAAAAAAATTAAAAACATAATTCAACAATCACAGGAAAAAAGTATTTTTCCAACAGTCTCACACTCAAAGACAGTGTGAACAGATAAATTGTTCAGCTCTAATCAGGACACTTTAAATAAAATCATTCTGCAGGTGACAAATGTGACCTCTGAACCAGTAAACCGGGTCCTGGATTTGAGGACCCCCCCCCCTCATGGTCCTGGGTCTGCACAGCTGTGAGGGATCAAACTGTCCATCAGAGCTGTCACTTTAGAAAACGGCTGTTCTCAGAAAAACCCAGAGTCACGACCTCCAGGAATTTCCCTCAGGACGAAGCAGGAGGAGGAGGAGGAGGAGGAGGAGGAGGAGGAGGAGGAGGAGGAGCGAGGGCTTGTTTTGGTGAAGTGACGGGGGATCAGATGGCAGACAGCCGCCGGGGGGGGGGGTCTCTGGGGAGGGTTAATAATGTAAAGGATGTAACTCATCCTCCCTCTGCGCCTCAACCTTAAATTAACTCCTCACTCACTTTAATTGTTGGATTATCTGCAGATTATCTCTGTGTGGACGTACAGTTGTGCTCATGTTTACAAACCCCGACAGAATAAAGGATTTATTGTTCATTTCTCAGAGAATATGAATGAAAACACAAAAACTTTCCTGTCTCTCATGGTTCGTGGTTGGTGAAGACTTTTATGAACAAACAACTGTGTTTACTTTTTAAATCAACAACAGAAACTTCCAGAATGAGCCTGATGAAAAGTTTCCCTCCCCCAGTTCTTAACAGCGTGTATTTCCCCCTTTAACATCAACGACAGCTTGAAGTCTTTTCAAATAATTAAGTTAATATTTTCAGATAAAAAGTTGTTCTTATAAGATGAGGTGAGTCAAATTATAAGATAAGATGTCTATGATGAGACAAAAAGTCAAAATTATGGGAAGAAATGTCAAAATTTTCAGACAAATATTCAAAAAGGTGAGATAGAGCATCATAATTATGACATAAAGTGCCCAAATTATGAGATAAAAAGTCAAAATTCATGGGAGAAATGTCTAATCTATAAGATAAAAAAGTCAAAGTAATGAGATAAAGGATCATGATTATGAATTAAATGTCTGAATTATGAAATAAAAAGTCAAAATTTTGGGAGGACATGTCTAAATTTTAAGATAAAAATTCAAAAAGATGAGATAGAGCATCATAATTATGACATAAAATGTCTAAATTATGAGATAAAAATTCAAAATTTTAGGAAAAAATGTCTAATTTATGAGATAAAAAGTCAAAACAATGAGATAAAGGATCATAATTGTGAGATAAAATTTCTGAATTATGAGATTAAAAGGAAAAATTCTTAAATGAAAAGTCAGATTATGAGGTAAGTCAAAATTATTTGACAAAGTCAGATCTTATGAAAAGTGATTTGTAAGTTTAGACTAAAAAAGAGACTTAAAAGTCTTTGTGCTGGTTGTGGATGAGGGTCTTTATTTTCTCAGATGGTAAAACTGACCATTCTTCTTGGCAAAAAGCCTCCAGTTCCTGTAAATTCTTGCTCTGTCTTGCATGAACTGCAGGTTTGAGATCTCCCCAGAGTGGCTCAATGATATTGAGGTCAGGAGACTGAGATGGCCACTCCAGAACCTTCCCTTTCTTCTGCTGTAGCCAATGGCAGGACCCAAATTTCAACTTTTCATCAAAAATATTTCACTTCTTTATTTCAAAATTATGATTTCTTCTCTAAAACATGGATGTTTATCCCAATATGTTTACTTTATCTCAAATATTGGACTTTTTTTTGCAAAATTTTGACTTTTATCTCTAATGTCAGACCTGTTTTAACTCACAATTTTGAAATTATAGTCTAATATTTTACCTTTCCATTAGAGATTTTGACTTCATTATCCCAAATTTCAACTTTGTATCTTCAATTTTGACTTTATTAAAAATTAAAAATTTGTCTTTTTACTCAATGTTTTTTTTTTTTTTTCTTAATTCCAAAGTTCAGATTTTTTTCTCTCAATATTTTGAATTTTTATCTTTTTTTTTCCTTTTATCTCAAAAATTTGAATTTCTCTCCAGAATTTCTACATTTCATCGAAGAATTTTCACTTTACTGTCTCAAAAATGTGACTTTATCTCAAAACTGTATTTTTTTCTCATTTTTTTGGTCCTTCGTTTTAAAATTAGGATTTTTTTTTTTCCTTCAAGTTTTGGATCATTGTCATGTGTGAACGTCCAAGTACGTCTCATGTGCAGCTTCTGGGCTGATGAGTGTAAATTTTCCTCCAGTATTTTCTGATAACATGCTGCATTCATCCTTCATTCATCAGTTTGGACCAAGTTTCCTGAGCCTTTGTAGCTCACACATCCCCAAAACATCAGTGATCCACCTCCGTGTTTCACAGTAGGAATGGTGGACCTTTCATCATAGGCCTTGTTGACTCCTCTCCAAATGGAACAAAGTTTATGGTTGTGGACAAAAAGTTCACTTTTGCTCTCATCACTCCAAATGACTTTGTTCCAGAAGTTTTGAGGCTTGTCTCTGTGCTGTTTGGCGTATTGTAAGCAGGAAACTTTGTGGCATTTGTGTAGAAATGTCTTTCTTCAGCCCATTTTTCCTCAAGTGCCTCCTTATTGTGCATCTTGAAACAGCCAGACCACATTCTTTCAGAGAGTCCTGTATTTCAGCTGAAGTTATTTGTGGCTTTTTCTTTGCATCCAGAACAATTTTCCTGTCAGTTGAAGCTGAGATGTTGGAAGTTTTTGTTGTTGATTTAAAAAGAGTAAACAGTTGTTTTTCATAAATGTCTTCACCAACCACGAACCATGAGAGACAGAAAAGTTTTTGTGTTATCTTTAAGCTGAGAGAGAAGAAGTGAAACCACGAGGGAGGTTGTTGAACACAGAAGAAGAACAGGAAGATTCTCGTGCATCATTTATGTTGGTGTTAAATATTAAAGCCAGTCTTTATTTCTCAGTAAGAGAATCAGGACTGAGCCCCAGCTGCGTGACCGTCTTTATTCTCGCTCCTGTTCTTGTAACTAACGACTGAAGCGACTCCTCGTCCCGTTGTCTCGTGTGTCGGCTCTTAAAGGTCAAACATGGCGACAGGATCTGCATGAGAGCACATTCATAACGCCATCTTTCACCTTTACACGCCGTTTCCTCTCTGCAGACGTCACTGCAGACCCGTTAAAAGTCGACGGACTCAGAGAAATTAAACAAACTGATCATAAAAAAATCATAATCACCGTGTTTGGATTCATAAAACCAGAAATACCCCAGATAAACATTTAGATTTGTGTTTTACTGCCACATTAAAAGTCTGGGAGTCTGCACCATGATTGGATTCATCATTTTATTTATTATTTCAGGTTTGGAGCAGAAAATAATCTTCATCTCTGACTCAAATACTCTCATTTTGATCTTCTTCAAAACGACCTTTGGACGTCTGCAAACCCTCAGTTACTGTTTCCTAACTCAGAATTCAAAATGTTAATGTCATGAGAACAGAAAAGAAATGTGTTTCTTGAGAGATATAATGGAAAAATAAAGGCAGAGAAATACAATATTAACAAAAAGAAATGTGGGATGTGAGTGAACAGCTTCACAAAGTTTCTGCAGAAACAAAACAAACAAAGAATGACTTTTTTAAATTTGTGTTGCACTGTTATTGTTTTTGTTCTGTTTCCTTTTTCAATAAATTCTTTTATACTCTATCCTTGTTTACTGATGTTTAAAGTGTTTATACTGAATGTTTGGGCCTTTCAGAATCATCATTATTATGGAATATCACCTCAACATCACTACACAACATTTCTGTGATGATGTTTAATTGTTGTTGATTAAAGGTTAGAAATTCAAGAAAATCCAGTTTAGACCTTTTCCAGAAATTTCCCAAACAAAAATGAGAATTTTCAGAAATTTGTAAAGTTAAATATTCTAAGTTTATTATTATTATTATTATTCAAATTTTTTTGGTCAAAATTTTGACTTTTTATCACAAAATTTCAACTTCTTCTCTTATACTTTTGCATTTTAAACGTATAATTTCAAGATTTATTCTCAAAATGTCGACATTTTTTCTAACTATTTTGACTTAACTTGGACAAAAACTAATACTAATGTTTTTTTTGTGTGGTTTGAAATTTGTCCATAAATATTGATAATTTTATTCCTGTCTTTTTTTTGTAGTATATTTTAAGGTGATGCTTAAAGTTGATTTTATGCAAAAAATTGGACTTTGTATCTCAAATTTCAGCTTAAAAAAAACACCTCATAATTTTGATAATTTACCTCCAAACTTTGACTTTTTTAATCTAATAGTTTTCACTTCATTAGCTCAAAATTTATATTCAATATGGACCAAAACTAATTTTATACTAATTTCTTTAGTTTTTAATTTTATTTGTTATTTTTTCTTAATTGTTAAAAAGGTATTTTTGTTTATATGAAGTCTTTCTTTTATATTCTTCTTTTTTTTGTCAAAATTTCGACTTCTTATCTCGATATTTCTGCTTTTTTTCTTCATAAATTTTACTTCTAAACTTATAAATTTTCTCTAAATTTTGTGAATGACGTCAGCGTCTCCCCGTTGCCGTAGCAACCACTAACAACACACAGGTGCAAACCAGCAGCGCTGATTAACACCGACAGGTTTTAACGGAGTTTAGAGGTTACCTGAGGATTACCTGGACTACAGGGAGACACAGATGGATTCACCTGAAGTGAGTTTCTCTGAAACAAACTTTTACAGTCACCAACATTTTAAGATTTAACTTTTTAACTTCGCTAAAGCTCCGTTTGTCCTTCAGCACCAAACCGCCTTAAGGAAACAGTCACTTTATGCTTTTCTTACCAAAACAGCCTCAATGAAAGTTTTCTGAACACATATATTCAATATTAGAAACCCTCATAGACTGTAATTGAATTCCGAATTGATAAAATTCTTAAAAACTGTGTTTTTATATCGTAAAATAAAATTTTATTCAGACTCAGCGCCGAGGAAAAGCGATGATCTGCGCCTGCGCGAGTTTGACAACTTCAACGAAACAATCTGATATAACCCGATTAAATTTCAATACCTGCCAATTTAATCTCAGCCGAATCATTCAACATAAAGGAGATATTGCTCATAGTTAATAAAAACGTTTCAGGATACTCACTTTTGCTTTAAATTAAGTAAGAATACTTACTCTTCATTATTTTGAATGGACTCTGGTGGATTTCGCTCCCTGTTTACAAACTTCACAACAAACACAGCTGAACAAGTGTCATATAGATTTATTTATTGGCTGAATTATAACAGTGTACTGAAATATCTCTGCTTTAAATACAAGTTACATTTTGGAGTAGTACCCCTGACCGCACACTAGGTGGCGATAAAGTACAAGTTTACTCAAGAAACCTGCCCCTGTTGTTATTAAAACGTTCTGAAATTGCAAAAACATACAAGTAAAGTGTATTAAAGAGGAAAAAATGATGGATAATAGAGATTCACTTCCTGAGTATGAACTATTCTTGGATATATTTTGTGGAAAACCATTGAAAGTCAAAAGTGAAAACAGTTTAACGTCTTACATGTGAGTTTTATGAGCTGAAGAATATTTTTTTTCAAAGAATATTTTTATTCTGTGAAAAATTCTGTTTTATTTGTTTTTGTTTAATTATGACAGGTTTTTCAAAAAAAGTGTGTCAGTTCCATTTGTGGCCTGTAGGAGGCAGTGTGGCCTGTAGGGGGCAGTGTGGCCTGTAGGGGGCAGTGTGGCCTGTAGGGGGCAGTGTGGCCTGTAGGGGGCAGTGTTGCCTGTAGGGGGCAGTATAGCCTGTAGGGGGCAGTTTGGCCTGTAGGGGGCAGTGTGGCCTGNCCACCTGACATGGAAATTGTTCCAGTCACCAATGAAGTGAAAAAACCTTTTTTATCAGTATTTCAGAGAAATCTACAAACTTTTCCACTTGGTCACAAATGTCATTTGGGCTCCTCTGGCTGATGCAGTTTCCTGTTTCCTGTTTTATTCTCTTCACTTTAAAATAAAAGTCTAATGTTACGGTTGCACCACCCTGACATTTGACAAGGTGAAAATTACGGGACAAAAGTTTTTGACATTTCTCAACAGCTTTAAAATTCTTTTTATTTGCAAAGAATGTTTTATTTAAAAAGGTTGAAGCATAAAATAATGCCACTGTATTTTTAATTTCCATTTACAATAACTGACATTCAATTTTTAGAGTTTAATTACTGTGGATACTTGTCAGGACGGTTGCACCACCTGACATTTTGGGGGTTTGAGGAACCAAAACACAAAAAAACATGTTATATTTTAATAGTTTAAAGATGTGTTCAAATAACACAGGTTTCATAGAATAAAGAAATACATGTGATGAAATACTCAATTCATGATGGAAGGAAATATTGCACTCAGACACAAAAAAAGGGGACGTCACCTCATTGACCCACATAAAAACTGAGGGCTTAAAGACGGTTTGTGCTCCCCCCACTACAGGCTTTGGTATCAAACATCTGCATGTGGGTAGGCAGGAATTTGACCAGTTTTATGTTTGGTCAGGTCTTTGCTGATGCTCTCCTTGTCTGATTTCTTCATGAATGCACATGAACACAAAGACAGAGACGTGCTCTCCCTGCCTGTGGTTTTAAAATCAGCGCTTCACGTGTATCATCACATGCTCGCTCTTCTCTGGACTTCATAGCTCTTTGCTGATGCTCTCCCTGTTTTGTCTTTTTGATTGTGCATGAAAAAAGAAGTGAGATGTTCTTTCTCTGCTGTAGGCTTTAAAATCTGACACTCAGAGAGATTTGTCGTATCGTCTTTGCTGCTGCTCTCCCTGCCTTTTCTGGTCAGAATGCGAACAAAAACTAGAGGTTAAAGTTACGTTAATGCTCTCCCAACCACAGGCTTTGGCTTCTAGCAGTTTTACCGTGATGATGTGAGCTGTGTTGTGAGTCTCGTGGCTCTTTGCTGCTGCTGCTTTTTGTTTCTGTGTCACAGAGAAAAATGTGAAAATGTGAAGATGCTTCAATCTGAGCTGGTTTTCACTGAATCCTGACTGTGAAAGTGTCACATCCTGTTTGGTTTGAGCTGCTGTGTGTATGCATACACACTAGTGTGTATGTGTGTGTGTGTGTGTGTGTGTGTGTGTGTGTGTGTGTTATTTAAACTGAGCTCCACATCTGTGTGAGTTTTTCTTCAACAACCAGAGACAGAGATCAGGTCACATGAAGCTTTTCCTCAGGAACATGATCACTCTGATCACACACACACACACACACACACACACACACACACACCTGGCTGTGTGTCTGTGTGTGTGTGTGTGTGCTGGCTCATCATCAAAGCACACACACACACACATTAATGTTGTGTCAGTATCCAAACATTTACCTGTGAGGTGTTGAATCTGACGGTCGCCTCAGATGCTGATCCAAACGTAGGTTAAGCCCCGCCCCCTCGCTCTGAGTGTGTGTAAAGATCAGTGACACAGGTGTAAGAGGAGCCTGCACACCTGCAGTCACACTGATGTCACACACTGATGTTACACACACACACACACACACACGCACACACACACACACACACACACACACACACACACACACACACTCTGATGTTGGAGCCTTTCATCTGGTCCCAACAGGATCCTGGAGGAAACATCAGGATGTTTAACACACTGCGCTCTGTTCACGCTCCAACATCTACATCAGCTCTGAGGGAAACACACTTTTAGAGCTGAGGGAATGAAATCAAGGATCAGAGAGTCAGAGAGTCAGAGAGTCAGAGAGTCAGAGTCAGAGAGTCAGAGGGTCAGAGAGACATGGAGTCAGAGATTCAGAGATTCAGAGAGTCAGAGAGTCAGAGAGTCAAAGTCAGAAAGTCAGAGAGTCAGAGAGTCAGAGAGTCAGAGTCAGAGAGTCAGAGAGTCAGAGAGTCAAAGTCAGAGAGTCAGAGAGTCAAAGTCAGAGAGTCAGAGAGTCAAAGTCAGAGAGTCAGAGAGTCAAAGTCAGAGAGTCAGAGAGTCAAAGTCAGAGAGTCAGAGAGTCAGAGACAGAGTCAGAGAGTCAGAGAGTCAGAGAGTCATTAAAACATGAAAAATATGAATTTGGAGCTTTATCCTGTCAAACCCTGTCTTTGTGTTTATTAATTTTTTTGTTCAGTGAAGAACCTGAGCTGTAAGTTCTGGTTTCATGTAAAGTCCTGAAACTCATCAACAGTCATGTCACAGAAATCTGCAGCAGGTGTAAAGAAAAAAGTGTCTCATGTGTTTGTGACACTTTTAAATCTGGAAACCTGCGGAAACTTAAAAGTCAAAGTTACAGGGAAAAAAGTCTAAATTTTGAAACAGTAAGTCAAAGTTTCAGGGAACACCTCCTCTCCTCCCCCCTCTGTGTCCTTTCCTCTCTGTTTTCCCCTGACCCCCCCCCCTTTAGTGCCTGCAGGTGTATAAATAAAGCTGTTTTCATTTAAAGGCCTTTAGCCTGAATCTGATCAATGATGCTCCTGCACCTGTGGTAATAAAATCCTGACAGAGGGGGGGTCATGGGGGGGTTAGTGCGCTGAATGCTGATCAGATGTTGCCCCGTTGTTGCTCCTGATGGTGAACAAAGCTGCTGCCGTCAGAGCAGAGGTTGTTTGGTTTGGGGGGGGGCAGAGGTGGAGAGCAGGGCGGGGCTCTGATGGTGGTTTAACCTCTGGCTCTGGTTTCAGGTTTAGGGTCAAACTCCAGGAAGCAGAAAGTGACGTATGAAGAAGTTCACGCTCACATTTTTCTGCAGTTTTTATCAGATCAGTAACAGGGGAAGTTCTGCTCAGACTTTCAAAATAAAATACCCACATTATCAGCAGAAAACCACAACTTTTAATTAACCAAGGACCATAAAAAAATATCATCGTTACAAACACGCAAACAGCTTTTTGAGACGAGCTTCTGATTAGGTGATAGAAAGGAAACAAAAGGTGAAATTTGAGGAAAAACTGTCAAATTCTGAGGGAATAAAGTCAAAATCTGAGACAAAAAAAAGAAGAAGAAAAATGTCAAAACTTACAGAAAGTGAGTCCAGATTTAGAAATAAAAGTCAAAACTGTAACTTTGAGTCAAAAGTTTGAGGAAAAAAAAAAAAATCGGTGTTCAGAGAAATAAAGTCAAAGTCTTAGAAAACAATAAAACTAAATTTGAAGGACAAAAGTCAAAATACTGAGATAAAATTTCACTATTCTGACGTTTTTCAGTCAAAAGTTTGTGATTTAAAAAAAGTCAAATTTCATAGAAAATATCAAGATTTTGAGATAAAAAGTCAGAAATTGAAGACAAAAGAAATCAGGCTCTTGAGAAAATGAAAACAAATTTCTTAGGATGAAAAGTCAAAATTGTAAGTTTGACTCAAAATCTGGAGATAAACAGTCAAATTTTAGGGAAAAGGTAAAGACTTTTAGATAAAAAGTCAAAATTATGAGAACAAAAACAGATGACAAATAATCAAACTTTAAGATAAAAAGCCCAAATATTGAGTTGATTCAGTCAGAATTTTGAGGTGACAGAAAAAGTCTGAATTTTGTGATGATTCATTGAACTTTGAAATATAAGTTTAATTTTAAAATTGAGTCAATATTTTGAGATTAAAGTCAACATTAGAGAAGAAAAGTCAAAACTCTGAGAAATTTTGAAATCAGAAGTTGAAATTCTCAGATGAAACTGAGATATAGTTTTGTATTTCTAACTGGCAGAAATAGTTTTTCTATAAGATCTTTGTTTATGTTGTATATATATGTCATGCTGGTGGTGGCCCCTGCGAGGTTTCCGTGGTAACCACAGCTGCTCACAGCCTCCATTGTGCTGCTGCTGTTTCCTGTTCTCAAACTTCCTGAAGAATCCCTCACTCCTCGCGCCTTCACTCTCGGTGCCAAAGAAAACCAGCGCCGCCAACACGCACCAACGCTGAGTTTCATCCTCCAGATGCTGAGAGTGAGATTGTGACGGACACGAGGAGCTGATTCAGCTGATCCAAACCCCCGCCGCTCTCCTCGCCACCGCTCAGGTTCTGTTTCACCTGCTGTCAGGACAATCTCCTCCTCTGCACTTTGTGATGGTGGACGTGTGTGTGGCTGAGGAACACACACACACACACACACACACACACACACACACACACACACACACACAAACACACACACACACAAACAGAAACAGTGTGTGTGTCCAGCAGCAGCAGATAATAAATTAAACTCGTCCATTTTTCATCTTAACGTCCTGATTAATGAGTCGTCTGTCGCTCTCCGCTTTACGTAAGAAACACAAAAATATTCAGACTTTCTTTGACTAAATGTTCCTTTAAGGTCGACGCAGGAACGAGCTGTTTATTCGCCGTCTGCAGGATCAGAGAGCGTCTGAATTAGGGCTGAACGATTTATCGTTTGCTGATTGAAATCACGATTCCAGATATCGTGATCATGTGATCGTTAAAGCTGTGATTGTTTTTTCTGACTCACCCAGGGTCTGTCATGTCAGCTGTTTTTCACACGTGTGTTGTGGATTTAAAACTGTTGAAAAAATTCATTTTTCCTTGGTCAAGGACTACAAAGATTGTACATGCACATTTGTTTTTTAAATTTTGAATCTTTATCTCAAAATTTCATCCTTTTATCTCACAACTTCAACTTTTAAGCTCAAAATTTTGTCTCTTAATCTCAAAAGTTTGACTTAAATATCTCAATACCTTGACTTTTTGTTTCTGAAATTTGACTTTTTGTCTCATATTTGCAATTATCTATCTCATAACTTTGTCTCTTAATCTCATAACTTGGACTTTTCAGCTCAAATTTCGTCTTTTGTCAAAGTTTTGTCTTTTTATCACAGAATTTTGACTAATATATCTCAATGTTTGGACTGTTTTATCTCTAAATATTGACTTTTGTTCCCAATTCTAAAATCTTATCAGCGAGAAACGTGACTTTCTATTAAAAAATATCTTTGTATCTCAATATATGACCTTTCATTTCCCAAATTTCAACTTTAATTCCTCAAAGTTTTGACCATTAAATCAAGTATTAACTTTTATCTTTTAAGATTTTGATTTTAATATCTTATTTCTAGGGCTCTTGATCTGTATGATTCTTAATTATCCATTATCTGTGACTATTCTGGTAAAGTTATGAGTGAATCTGTTTAAATCTACAACTTTATTTTCATCACACTAAGACTTTATTCCAATCATTTAAGTTTTTATGTAAATTTATGATTTCTTCATCATGAATCTGTTACTTAATTAAACTTCAGTCAAAGTGAAGAGACAGTGATGAATCCTTTGATCCACTTTAGAAAACAGCAGCTGAGGCAGGAGATGTTCTTACACACACACACACACACACACACACACACACACACACACACACACACACACACACACAGTGCCCCCCCCCCTCAGGTGGGCCGTGGGTCTCTGCACATGTGTAACTGATACCTTGAGCTGCTTGTAATCAGAGGTGACAGAGGATTTCACTCAAAGACCAAAATAAAGTAAATTGTCACGCTGTGTGGAATTTCCCCCACGTCCAGCCGCCCAAAATAATATTTTCCAGAAGATTCATTTTCCCAAGCAGAGAGGTTGAGCAGCAGAAACGTGTTGTTCCTGCAGAGAGAGCTCCCATCTGCCACACGGAGCCGCCGCCATGCCACGCCACGCTACACCACGCCGCCACGTTACACCACGCCGCCGCTAAACTAATGAAAGCTCCAATCTGTTAATCTGAGTCCGAACTTTTTCAGAGGAGCACATCTGTTCTCCGTCATGAAACCACGTCCTCCTCTCACCGCACATTTATTTTCAGAGGAATCAGGGAGGAATGCCGACCCCCCCCCCACACACCACCCAACCCCCCCACACTGATCCTCAAAGAGCTGATTTAATGAGCCTCATTAATTATGCAGGAATCACTGGTTTCTACACGGAAACGTCTCCAGAGTCTGAGCGTCTGCAGAGAGAGAAAAGGTTTGGTTCCTTAAACGTCTCTGATCAGGATTATTCACAAAAGAAAAAATAATGTGACAAAAAAGTGAAAGAAGTCAAAAAGTTGAAAACTTAAAGAAATGAAAGGTCAAAGCAATTATCCCCTGAATGAGCTGAAGAGTTTAAATTTGAACAGTGAAAATCTGATCTAAGGATCTGATTTAGATCTGGTGTAGATCTGATGTAGATCTGGTGTAGTTCCAGTAAAGGTTGAAAGACATCTGTTGGAGATTTTCGTTGGATCTATTGTAGATCCGATTTAGATCTCGTAACAATCTCATGCTGATCTGTTGTAGATCTGGTGTTGGTCTGGTGTAGATCTGGTGTAGATCTATTGTAGATCTGGTGTTGGTCTGGTGTAGATCTGGTATTGGTCTGGTGTAGATCAGTTGTAGATCTGGTGTAGATCTGTTGTAGATCTGGTTTAGATCTGGTGTAGATCTATTGTAGATCTGGTGTTGGTCTGGTGTAAATCTGTTGTAGATCTGGTTTAGATCTGGTGTAGATCTATTGTAGATCTGGTGTTGGTCTGGTGTAAATCTGTTGTAGATCTGTTGTAGATCTGGTAAAGATTGTAGAGGATCTGGTGTGAATCTGGTCTAGATTCAATGAAGACCTGGTTTTAATCTTGTTTAGATTCTGAGATCTTATGAGGATCTGGCATAGATCTAGTGTAGATCTGGTATAGATCTAGTGTAGATCTGGTGCGGATCTGATGAAGATTTTGTTTAAAACATGTAAAGATCTCATGAGGATCTGGTAGAGTACTTCAGGAGAATTGATCTTCATTGATCTTTACTGATCTTTATTGATCTTCATTGATCCTCAGAGATGGTTCAGAGACAGAAACATTTTGAATCTCTGCGTTAGAGGAAACCTTTCTCCACCTTTCTCCACCTTTCTCCACCTTCTCCCTCTGATCCTCAGACGTTGAATGTTTCCTGCAGATGTTTTGCTGCAGTCAGCCGAGGTCAGAGAGAACAACACCTGCTCCAAACGGCTTCAGGAAGTTTCTCCGTTAATTTCAGGACTTATATAACATGGAGGCCTCTGTACAGATCTATGCAGCTCTAAACGAGGGGGGGGGGGGCAGCTGCTGCACAGCAACAAGTCTGTTTACAGGACGGTAAACACAACCACACACAGACCAGGATTGCAAAACAGACGCAGGTGGGATATAGATCTAATGTAGATCAAGTGTAAATCTAGTTTACTCTGGATCTGGATCAGATCAAGTGTAGATGTTGCTTTGGTCTGGAGAGGATCTAGTCAACATCTGTGACAACTGATATAGATCTGGTGTTGATCTAGTATAGATCTATCTATGGTCTGACATAGATCTGCTATGACTCTGTTGTAGATCTTTTATTGATCTGGTGTGATATATTTTTGCGGTTTCCTGTGAGTTTCTGTCGGTTGCTGATAGTTGCTGATAGTTGCTGTGAGTTTCTGTGAGTTGCTCCACATGTCTGCTCCTGGTTCGTGACTGCTGTGTTGCTGCAGCTACTGCCCCCCCTCTGCCGCTCACACCTGTGTTTACTTTGGGGCCGGGGCCCCGTGACCCAGCAGCAAACCTTCACTCAGTCAGAAGATGGAGCGAAGCTGCAGCCTCCAAAAATGTGCTGAGCTGCATTTTTTCACCACTGTGGGATCAGACTTTCATTACAGGCTCAGGCCAAACCAGCAGGAGAAACTACAAACTGCTCCAACAGGAGAAACTACAAACTGCTCCACCAGGAGAAACTACAATCCTGCTCTAACAGTAGAAACTACAACCCTGCTCCAACAGGAGAAACTACAACCTGCTCCAACAGGAGAAACTACAAACTGCTCCAACAGGAGAAACTACAATCCTGCTCCAACAGGAGAAACTACAAACTGCTCCAACAGGAGAAACTACAATCCTGCTCCAACAGGAGAAACTACAAACTGCTCCAACAGGAGAAACTACAATCCTGCTCCAACAGGAGAAACTACAATAAACTACAATCCTGCTCCAACAGGAGAAACTACAAACTGCTCCAACAGGAGAAACTACAAACTGCTCCAACAGGAGAAACTACAATCCTGCTCCAACAGGAGAAACTACAATCCTGCTCCAACAGGAGAAACTACAAACTGCTCCAACAGGAGAAACTACAATCCTGCTCCAACAGGAGAAACTACAATCCTGCTCCAACAGGAGAAATTTAAACATCCAGACGCTGCAGAAACGCAGAAACGCAGAGAGGAAGAAGCAGAGAGCAGGTTGTTGAAGCTCCTTAACTTCAGGGAAGGAACGTGGATTAAAGCAGTTTAAAGCTGAGGAAAGAGAATTTATCCTCTGAGTGGACACAAAGACACAAAGACACAAAGACATAAAGTCGTGGCCTCAGATCCATGAGGAACAGTCAGAGGTTTTTCAGCAGCTCCTGGTTCAGACTCTCTGCTGTTTGAGGAAGTTTAAAGTTATAACTTCCTCTCTTAAAGCTGCAGACACAAACACACTCAGAGTTTATTCACCTCAGATCATAATTCTTTAAAGGTGTAACCAGCAGCCTTTATTTTCTCCTGTTTTTTTCTCTTTAATCTGAAAAGTAAAAAGGGATTAACTCAGAGGAAAACTTTGATGTGATCTCAGTGAGAGTTTCTGTAGAGGAGCAACTTTAATACCACAGCTCCTCCTGACTGTCAGTCAGCCTGTGAACAGGTGAACAGGTGAACAGGTGAACAGGTGTTGGTCCATGTTACTATAAGTAAAGAAATGTGTGAGCTGACAGAGAGGTCAGGTGTAGAACAGGTGAAACGGAGGAAAAGTTGATTATTTGGTGTATTTCAGAAGAATGTTTGGTTTTTGAAGCGGAGAGGAAAAACTGTTTCTCACGCTTGGACCTCTTCTCCTCCTCCTCCTCCTCCTCCTCCTGCTCCTCCTCCTCGACCTGTTTACGGCCTGTAGCCGTTAACTCTGAGGATCTGGTGAATGTTGTTCTGGACCTGAGCCTGTGTGAACTCTTCAAACATGAGTGCCTCTTTTTTTTTCCTGCTGTTTTTTCAGGTGTGGATGTGTCGCTGCTGCAGAAACATCCAGAGTCAGTTTTTAAAGAAGTTCTTTGGCGTCTCATGAAGTCACTGAGAGGTTTCTCTCTCTTTAACGACTCCTCTCTCCTCCTTCACACAAACGTTTCCAACTCTTCCTCCCGTCTTCTTTTTTCCAGGACGCTGGCGAGCGCAGGAAAGGAGCTCAAAGATAACTTCCTGCGAGCGCTGGCAGAGCGCGAAGAGGCCGACCGCAGCGGGAGAACGAGCGTGAGCAGGTTATTACAGCTCAGAGCCACGGGAGGGGATTCCCCCAAATACTCCCCCAAATATTCCTGAAAATATTCCTGCTACGCACTCAAGAGGAACTGGATCCTCACTGTGTCAGGGGCCTCTCCCTGAAGGGCCCCTAACAGGTCCAGACCAGAGTCCAGACCAGAGTCCAACTAGAGACCAACTAGAGACCAACTAGAGACCAACTAGAGACCAACCATAGGCTCAAACAAGAGCCAAAGAAAAGCCCAGACTCCAATAAGAGCCCCCAACTAAACCAGAGACCAAATCATGGATCTTATAACACAGCTGCGCTAAAGTGCTGCGCAGAAGTGCGTGCATGTTCATCTATAACGCCACACAAACATCATTTTGTACTAACATATGTGCCACTGTGGTCTGTAAAGGAAAAAAAAAAAGCTTTAAAAAGATTTCATTAAAGTAATACAGCGGCTCAATGTGGGTCGTCATGACAACGGAGGTAAACAACAGCCTGGTGCTGCTGCACGCGGAGGAAAACGAAGGAGCTGCTTCCTGACATCAACTCTTCCCTGGATCCAGTGAGATCACTTTAATTTTTGATTTTTGGGCCTGGTATAGCAGAGATTTGTTGTTGATCAATCATTCTTCTTTGAACTGGTTTTCCTTTTTGGTTCCCTGTGGATTAATGGACTGATTGGTGCTTAAAGACTCTCGTGGCAGACAGATCGCTCCTGCACCGACCAACTTTGATTTAATTTAAAAGACTCTTTAAAGCCAACTATCTTTGCTGTTAACTTCTTTTTGCTTTAAAAAGGACTTTTAACTTCTTTAGGAATCATGAAGGAGCATTTTAGGGCTGTATTTTGTCTTCATTCAGTCTGGTTCTGTGCCGTCAGGTTTAAATGTCATTAAAAACCCGTCGCTGACTTATTCCTTTGCCTCTTGTAAGTGATTTGTTCAGAGTCAGAAGCTGCAGAGACGACATTCTCTGACCAATGAGTGACCGGCAGTCCGTCCACGTCACCTTTTAGTATCAGCTTTACTCTCTTAGAACCAGGGTAGAGTAGGTACTAAAAACTGGCGTCTGACGCGTAGTACCGCGCTAATGGAAACACAACACAAACCGAGTAGAGGAGAGTAGAGTAGNGCTCTTCCTCCTCCTCCTCCTGCTCCTCCTCCTCCTGCTACTCCTCCTGCTCTTCCTCCTCCTCCTGCTGCTCCTCCTCCTCCTGCTCTTCCTCCTCCTCCTGCTCCTCCTGCTCCTCCTGCTCCTGGTTGTAGATAATGAGGTGGTCAGTTCCAGTCCACAGATCAAGTATAGACGTGAAATTAAAGAGGAGTTCTCAGCACTATAAGGTTACAGACCCCACCTGTGTGTGTGTGTGTGTGTGTGTGTGTGTGTGTGTGTGTGTGTGTGTGTGTGTGTGTGTGTGTGTGTGTGTGTGTGTGTGTCCGTCATGGGCAGTAAAAACTACAATGGGCAGTTAGATTTCAAAGCCCCCGTGGCTCCTGCAGGACGACCAGGTGAGGATCAGGTGACCTTGACTTGAATGGTGTCACGGAGGGCGGAGGTGGAGACGCCACCGCGGCGGTTTGAGAGCGTCCATCAGAAAAACAGAAAAGACTTTTTGTCCACGACAGGAAACGTGGTGACACCTGAGAGTCCGACCCTCAGATCCAGATCCACCTGTAAAACTGAAACCTGATCATTTTTAATCAAACTTTTATCATCACGGATAAAAAGGATCAAACAATGATGAGAAAACAAGACAAAATGTTTGAGATCAGGAATAAAATTAATGATAAATAAGTCAAAATTTTGAGATAAAAAGCCAAATTATCTAAATTTTGAAAGAGAAGTTAATAATTTCAGATAAAAAGTCAAAATTAGAGAAAAAAATGTGACATTTGAGGGGAGAAGTCAGATTTGGATATGAACAGTCAAAACTTTGTAAAGACAGAGAGAACAGCACACTCAACAGTTTTAGAAAAAGATCGAACTGGGATTTTTCTGGCAGATACAGCGATTTTAATTGGATTCACGATTTTCTCTAAATCATGCTTCAGTGAAGTTTTCACAAAGCACAGTAACATTTACAAACTTGCAGGAGACTGAGGACGGATCCCTGAGGAACGCCACAGGACAGTTTCTGTAGAAAAGCTGAGTCAGCAGGTGAAACAAAGACCTACAGTCCAACAACCAGCACATTATCAAGGAGAACCATAAAAATCTGTTTAATTTTTAGTGGATTTAACTGAATTTATGTGAAACAGGATTTAAAAATCATTGTTTCCTGTTTTTATTTGCATCCAAACTTCAGTGGAGTTGTGCTTTTTCGTGTCCTCAGATTTTCATGTTTCCTCCTCGACACCTTCACACGTTTCTGAGCAGAAGCTGTTGTTTCTTCTCCGAGCGTTTCCCAGAGTTCAGCAGGTGATCACTAACGGGGCGCTCTCAGGGCGCTGTCAGGGCGCTGTCAGGGCGCTCTCAGGGCGCTGTCAGGGCGCCAAAGGAATCCATTTATGGTCAAAACATCGATACCCAACCTGGGAGTTGAGCTAATGCTCGTGGGCTGGAGGCAGCATATGGACGCATTCTTCAGAGTCTTCTCCGTGTTATCGCTGCACGCCGCTCGCTCGCTCGCCGCCTGTGTATTATTCCACCTGAGTAAACAGTGGACCCCGTCTCTCCTCGCAGAACGCCGCACACGTCTGCAGCTCCTCTCAGAGCCGGACCAGGAAACTGTTTTTGATCCGAGGCTAAAACAGAACTAACAGGAGCTAAAGCAAATACAGGAGCTAAAGGCTGAAACAGGAGCTAAAGACTAAAACAGGAGCTAAAGGCTAAATCAGGAGCTAAAGGCTAAAACAGGAGCTAAAGACTAAAACAGGAGCTAAAGGCTAAAA
>RPOG01001395.1:0-153890 GCA_008086565.1 Thalassoma bifasciatum | reverse complement strand
AGCCCAGATCCAAACATTATCAGAGTGTGTGTGAGCTCCACAAACACACACTCTACAGTCCGTCTGTGTGTTTATCTGTCTGCAGACTCGGGGCTGTCGAGCAGGTTGGGGTCTGTTGAGAAAAGTGTCTCTAACCTGTCTGAGTCTCTGAACACGGTGCAGAAGCTCTCCTCAGGTAACTCACCTGTCTGTGTACCTGCAGACCCAAACAAGACTTTTTACTCTGATTCATCCAGAACATTCTGCTTTCTGTCTCAGACACAGGTAAAGATGTTCGTCACCTGAAGTTTGCTGTAGAGGTCAACAAGGACCAGCTGAGCTCAGGTGAGAAGCGATGGGTATACAGATCGCTTATCAAACCCTCATTGATTCCTCCTGTGAATTTTCTGTGTTTAAAAGTAGCTTTAGTGTGTCAGCAACATTTCATTGAGTTTATAAGTAAATAAATATGAAATTGGCCAATGGATTTCGATATTTTGGAAATAGAGTCTGCATTTCCTGTTTGGAGAACGTATACCCAGTGGTTTGAAAGAATACTGAAAATCTGTTCTCAAATACAAGTACTGTTACACTGCTAAAATATTACTCAATCACAAGTAAAAGTACTGGTGTTAGAAAAATACTCAAGTAAAAGTACAGCGTATACGTCAAAAAAACTACTCAGATTATTAGTTACTTTTAACTGGTGATGTCACTGTCACCTCTAAATTCTGTGTTTTGCTTTACCAATAGTTAAAACGCTAACAATTAATAATCATTAATAACTGATAAGATAGAAAACAAGTGTTTTTCACTAATTTTGATTGGTTGTTTCTTTGTCTTTCTTTTTCTCATTTGAAGTTTTTATTTCTTTATTCAGCAAAAGTCTCAGGCAGACAAAAAACTAAATTAGATGAGGTGCAGTTTCTGCCACGACTATTGATAGAATATCCATGAATACATTTTTAACTGGTTAAATTCTTAACACAAAATCAATTAGTGATCAATCATTAACATCCATTAACATATTTTTGTTTTGTTTTGTTTTTCATCCATATGTCCTGGTTTTCATTGGCTTGTTTGCTGTTAAATCACCTCATGTTATACATCTACTGATGTACCAAAAATGATAAAGTAAACATAAAATCAAATCAGGGGAACCGTTAAATGCATTTATTCCAATCTTTAAAAGCATCACCAAGGTATTAGTCTAAAAAATATGTATGCAGTTATAAAGTAGACATGTTTCGGTTTGGATCACCATGGCTTGTAATATCAAAAAAGTCGGTCGCCAGAAAAATAAGTTCGGGAAACTGCAGTAGAGTCAGTCCCCATGGAGCTCCATGTCAAAAAGTTCACAGCAGAAATGAACATGTTCACAAAAAAGTGTATTTGTGTGTGTGTGTGTGTGTGTGTGTGTGTGTGTGTGTGTGTGTGTGTGTGTTCAGTGGCAGAGGCATTGAAGCAACTAGCAGGCCTGGATTCCCTCAGTAGGACCGTCACCTCCCTCAAGTGTTCCCTCGAACGCCTCATCAGGAACGGTACGCATCAAGTCCAAGATCTGTCTATCTCTCTGTTTGTCTCCTAACTCGTCCGTCTCTACGTCTTTCTCTTAGGTTCAATGGCAGAGGGATGCTGCCCCCTGGAATGGCAAACTTTCGAGACCAGCTGTTATTTTTTCAGTAAGACATCAATGACGTGGCACAACGCCAGAGACTGGTGCGAGGGACAAGAATCTCACCTGGTCATCCTCTTGTCAGATAAGGAGTGGGTGAGACAGCCTGTCTTCCTGTCTGGGAGAAGTCATAAAATCTATGTGCAGTGTAAACAGCAGAGGACCCGGGATTGATCCCTGTGGGACTCCTTTACCACATTTTTTAAACCTTGTTTGAAGTTTTAACTAAAGGAATAGTCTGTGTGCTTCTGTTTTAGAACTTTGTGATCGAGCACAGCAGGGGGGCTTTCTACTGGATCGGTCTGACGGATGAGAGGGATGACCGGTGGGAGTGGGTCAACCAGACGCCGTACGTCATGAACCGAAGGTGGGAAGTCAAGCTTCTTAACATGAACCAATGACTGTATATAGAATGGGCAGCGTGCTTCCGCCTGTCACCGTTCTATGTTTTTGAAGCCAAAAAACCCCGTTTCTCTAGCCGCCATTGTGCAGCCAGAGTCTGCGCAGTAGAGAATTTCCGGTGCAGCCAAGTAAAAAAGAGAAATAAAAATATTTATTTCTTCTTCTTCAGAAGGTTTAGTCTCCTTTTGGCTCTTTCTCGAAGTTTCTTATATCCTCGATAAAAACTACTCACGAACGGCAGCTGTCAACTATCGTAAAACAAAACTTATATTGTGGTTTTTAACGTCCAATAACTAATGAGAAACTAACTTCTCAGAAAAAAAAAAACACCCGAACACCATGCAGCCAGATGACATCGTCATACTACCTTAGCGTAAAGATGGGAGAAACATTTCTACCAGGTATCGTAATTTCTAAAGTTTTCCCGGCTCATATCTGGAATACATGGGGAGGCGGGGCTTATGACCTATACTGCAGCCAGACACCAGGGGGCGGGGCTTATGACCTATACTGCAGCCAGACACCAGGGGGCGGGGCATCTGCTGGAGGCTTCAATTTGAGCCGAACGTCGCTACGTCCACTCATTATACAGTCTATGACATGAACCCACAGACAAACTTGGATTTGCGTCAACTCTAGCGCCCCCTGTGGACACGTGATATTTGATTGTTTGCTGTTGTGTTCAACAATAGAAGCTAGCACGTCTTCAGACTGTTCTTTGTCGTTTCCAGACGCTGGATGCCAGGTCAGCCGGACGCTTGGATGCATCACGGTCAAGGACCCGAGGACGAAGACTGCGCTCACCTTCACTTTGACGGGCGTCTTAATGACCTTCACTGCACGACCAGGCTGCGTTTCATTTGCCAGAAACACACCGCAAGGAGCTAAACTGCACCAGAGTGATCGACTGTGTCTTTAAAATGTACGGTATCAAATGTTTCGCCAATGAGGTCAGGTGACGGTATTCAGGTCTGAGTGTATAATATTTAATAAACATTAATTCAACTTAACTTACCCGTTGATTGGATTGTTGAGGTCTTAAATCAGACAATTTGGCTAAGATATTTGGATAAGAGGGTGGAGCTGGAAAGTGTCGTAGAGCTAACGCATGCTAAGCTATCAAGGCTAAACAGTCTGTCCATGCAGCTAATCCATTACCTTGCTAAATAGCTTGTTAATACCAATATTTCCCCCAAAGCGAGTCCGTATTTGTTATGGGATGGCTCACTTATGGAGACTGCCTCGAGTGGACGCTGAAGGAACTGCAGTTTGTAGTTTCCTGAAGCTGATACTTTTTTTCAAACCCTCAGATTACAAAATAGTATATGTTATTTAAATTCAATAATCCTCTGACATGTTTCTGCTTTCTAAATGACATTGAAAACTGCACAAAAGTGTCAGCCAACAAATAAACATCGTTTCCAACAGTCAGAAGTTTCATCCATCAACTCTTGTTGAACATTCACTGCATGTGGATTCATACGCCTCTAAAAATAGTCCTTATCAAAAACCTGATTTCCTTCAGTTTGAGTAAAGAGATGAAGTAACTACAAAAAGGAATTTTTAAAGATAAATTCATTGAATTGTGGAAAAAAATACAAAGACATACTTTTAAAGATTAAAAACAGCAGGATAAAAACGAGAACAGATTTATTCAACTTTTCAAGAAGGGAAACTTTAAAATCTCACAGACGGAAGGTTTTCAACCATGAACTTAAAAAACAATATCTGAAATATTCAGTTAGAAACTGGAAACAAGAAAGGCGTAACAAGATAAAAACTTCACCACAAAATAATTAAAAATAATATAATGCAAACTTTCACAGTCAGAATTTCATTCCACGACATTTCTCACAGTAAAAAACAATTTTGAAATAGATTTTTGTAAAACTTTGGAACAACTTCAGAGAGAACAGAAACGTCCAGAGCTCCCTCTTATATTCTACACTAATCAGCATTATACTTATACTTCAAGCTTGTTAATAAAAATTCATATTTTAATACTTTCCCATTTTTTTCCTTGGTCAAAGAAACAAATCAATGAGAGTATTAATGTGCTTCATTTGATAAGTTCTGTTTAAAAACATAAATAAAGTTAAAACAGCTCATTTCACTGTAGTTTGGGGATCATATCTCCTTTTTTCTTTGCCCAGTTAAAATGAAGTCTTTCACAGAGGGGGAGAGCTACATCTCCAGACTTTAGTAAAGTGCATTAAAATGAATGTTTGTAACTCAAACAGTGTAAATAAGTCATCATAAATAACAAATATTCACTAAAACTTGGCGACGCAAAAAACACTTAAGAAAATTCTACATCTCCCATCAGGCCACAGGGCTCCATGTGTGTGTGTTTGTCAGGCAGAAAGGTGAAATGCTCGGCTCAGGATGAGTTCAGTTTTGGCTCCGCCCAGGTGACACGCTTCAAGGACGCATACTAGCCTCTGATTGGCTAGTTGTCCGGCCATGGCGATGAGGTCAGCTGAGACAGAGAGAGTGAGAAATGAGAGTACGTTTCAGTCACCAAGAGAAGGTTACACAGATCAGATGTGTGTGTGTGAGTGTGTGTGTGTGTGTGTGTGTGTGTGCTGACTCACCTGGGGAAGGTGGAGGTGTGTGTGAGGAGAAGGCTCCATGGGCCAGGATGGAGCTCCAGGTGTTGCAGTGGGGATGGAGTGGAGGAGACAGAGAGGAAGAGGAGGAAGGTAGGAAGAATGCGTCCACAAATACGCCGTCTGACAGAGCTGCAGGAAGGGATCCATCAACAACCATAAACAGGAAGTGGGCGTGGCCTCTGTAACATCACTGTTAAATATAAACTCACCCTTTAGTCTGAGCGCGTAATGATCCGATTTGACGAAGTCAAAACCACCAGCAGCTGTCAACTTCCCCGCCATGGACACAGCAACCGTCTGCTCCTCCCTGTGGGTGTGGTCATAGCGCATCGGCAGCGTCTCCAAGGCAACCAGGGGGATGGTAGGGGGGAGGGGGGCCGTCACGTAGGACAAGGCGTCTTCATTACCATCATCATCATCTTCTGCCTCAACTTCATCAGGCTCAGTGTTCTCCAGGAACTCCATCGACGCCTCGAACAGAATGACTGAACACACAAACACGAAACCATAAAACACACATTCCTGTTTTGGAGCCACGTGGGGACTCTTCCTGTTTTTACTCACTTTAGGGGACTGGTCAAAGTGACCTCTTGGCAACGAGTTAAACAAAACACACTAAGGCCTTGAACAGACTGAGTGTGTGTACTTACACACACGCTCACACACAGTTAACACTAATATATATGTTTCAGAGGATCACAATATTTTATGTTCCCTTTTGGGGATAAGTTAAAGGGACTTCTTGGCAACAAGTTATACAAAACACACTGTGGTAATAAACAAGCAAATGCTTATACACACAAACACTCTCATACACAGTTGATGATAATACACACATTCTTGTTTGTGCACCTAACTGGGACTGTAGCGCTTGACAGTCATTTCTAGGGACCGGTCAAAGTGACCTCTTGGCGAGAAGTTACTCAAAACACACTGCAGCCTTGAATCGATTTACATACTCACGAGCATATATCATATTAATACCATCACATACATTCTTGTTTTTGCACCCAATGGAGACCACAACTAATTTTTCACTTTTTGAGACTTGACTGTGTATTAAATTGAGGACAAAAGGTACTCATTTGTTCATAGCTGGTACACACCTGTAAACAAATAACAAACAACTCTTACCTGTCTTGTTGTTCTGTTCTGGTTGTAATGTGACCCATGGATGTCTGAGGAAAGAATTAACAGTTGAACCCTTATTAACGAGCAATCCAAAGTTTAGTTTAATCCCCAAACATTTAAGGAGAGCTCTTATTGGTTATGTTGTTGACGGCAAAACATAGCTGACAGCTTTTTACACAGGATACTAGCATGCTAAGATTCAAACTAACCTAGATTAGCAGTTACAAAAGCTAAATTTTGAGTGAAAAATTATTATATTATGCAGGGAAGTTCCCAAACCAGAAACCCCATTCAGAAAATAAACATTTTAAAAGTTTGCTCACTGTCTCAGAGGTTACTTAAGAAATTGCTTCACTTCTGACTTTTTAGAAATCTGCATTATGATGAAGTTATTTTTGCCTCCTTTGATGGCGTTTGCTTCACCACCAATGACTTTGAAGGAATGTTCACCTCTTCTTTGGCGTGTCCGTCATCTGCAGCTGCTTCCTCTTGCTGCCCTTCCTGCTGAAACACAGCCCAACAGTAAATAAGGGTCAGGATGTGAATGGGTGAACACCTGTTGAGCTAACTCTCACCTGACCCTGCGGTCCAGGGAGCGCGGTGAGAGCAGACAGACCGATGAAGACGGAGACGCTGAAAGTAGAGAGGAGGAGGGGGAGAGAGGAGCTCTGAAGGAGCGAGGCGTCGAGGGGAGAGGGAGCAGGGAGGAGGAGGATGTGGACAGGGAAGGAGAAGGGGGAACAGGTGTGTGTGGAGATGACTTAGAGAGTCGAGGGGAGGTTGAGTGCGAGGAGGAGGGAGAGGGGGAGAGAGATGAAGCTCGGTCCGTCCAAAACAAACAGCGATCCTCCTGAGAGAGAAATGGGAAAACTTATGAAACAATAAACAAATGAGTCTAAATTGCTATTAATGCGAGTCTGTGACTGTCACCTCTCCTCTTTGACTGTAAGTAACCACGGTAACGGTTGCCTGGATGCAAAAGGTGCGGCGCTCCCGATAGCAGAGCCTCTCCACCTCTCTCTGAAGCTCCGCCCCTCGCAGAAAACCTGGTTCACCTGGGCGCGAAAAACAAAGAAGCACAGAGGTTTTAACACCTTACATCCTAACTTATTATGACCCATATACCATACTATGTTTCAAAGATTATAACTGAAGAACCACAAGATCAAAATTAATCACAGGAACCTCATTTGAAGGATAGAAGTCTCTAGTTTCAGAAAATGTCATGTTTTGATATGTGGTTTGAGTCCACATCAGGCTAAATGCAGCTGAAACACTTTTACTCTTCGTTTTTTTATAATCACTTTTGAAATCAATAATTTCAAGGTGCTCTAAACCATACATTAGACACGCACCACATCACTTCTACACCTTGGCATCTACATCTGGGTGAAATTTTAGCTTTCTAGGCAATAAGCGGGTCTCACCAATGATCTAAATGGCTACAGCTGGCTTCATGTGAACGGTAAGGTGTTTGGCTGCTGTACACGGGATCGACAGAACAGTTAGCCAATAAGTGACTGTCTAATAGAGCTATTACGCTGGACCACCGTGTGCTATTGGTTAGTCAAGCAGTGAACACTTGTTGGCTATCACAAGCTATCCTGAGATGAAAACTCAACAGAAAATGATGGGGTGACTTTTGTCAAGCAGCTTGAACCCTGAGAAATTTTGAATATTTTTATGAAACAACACTTTCGATATGTTTGAACTCTGGATTCCTCTGGTGGAAAGGAGAGTGAATATTCATGGTACGGGCTACGTAGGTGATGTAATGACCTCAAAACAGGTAGGAAGTTCCAGTTATTGTGATTGTTAATTACATTTTGTTGGTCAAGACAACTGTAAAACAAACTTAGTGACTGAGAATATGCTAACCTTTCTAACACAGTATACCATTTGACAAAGGTGTTACTGTTTATATTTTGTCGACGTCATATGAACAGCTTATGGATCACTGAGGTTAATGATGTACGACAGTAGATACACACACCTCTCCTTTCTTTCATGTACATTTCCAAGGAGACCGGAGGAGGCGGGTAGGTGAAGAATCCTCCAATCAGAGCCCTGCTCAGCACCTGTTGGTCGTCCTGACTCTTCAGCCACTGGAGGAAAAGTCGCACCGAGCAGAGCTTACGGTAACTCATCTCAGAGTGGTGACCAAGTCCTGCAAATCGACCAATGAGAAGAGAGAAGAGGGTTTTTCACTTCCTGTGATGAGGAGGTTTTTATACAGACACACACCTCACTGCAAAAACAGAAATCTAAGCAAGTCATTATGTCTTATTTGTAGTAAAAATTGTCTTATTGTTCTTAATTTGAGCCACATTCACCAGACCAGGTCATAAAAATGTCTTATTTCAAGTTTTTTAAAGACAAAAATGAGGCGTAAATTGCTTGTAACAAGTAAAAAAAAAATCTGCCAATGGGATAAGACGGATTCGTCCGGGAAGTTTCTTGAAACTAGAAAGATGTCTTAAAACAAGAATCTTTTATCTTATCCCATTGGCAGATTTTTTTTTACTTGTTACAAGCAATTGATGCCTCATTTTTGTCTTTAAAAAACTTGAAATGAGACGTTTTTATGACCTTGTCTAGAAAATGTGGCTCAAATCAAGAATAGTAAGACAAATTTGACTAAAAATAAGACATAATAACTTGCTTAGATTTCAGTTTTTGCAGTGCTGTCGATGAGGAGTCTCACCTGTGCAGTACACCTGTGTGTATGCAGTGTTTGTCAGGTAGACGCGGTGGTTAGTCCCGTCTGCTTCTCTGATCGCTTTCAGCCTCGTACAGACGACCACTGACACTAAAAACGCACACACATTTCTGTCATTTAAGCACACACGTCTTTACACTCAGATGTGTGTGTGTGTGTGTGTGTGTGTGTGTGTGTGTGTGTCTCACATGGGTGTAGCTTGCTGTAAGATTCAGGCTGTGATGTCGCAAAGAGCTTCACCATGATTGGCCGCTCGCTTGCCCCATCCTCCAATCTCAACCAACGATACTCAGAAATCTCCGCCCCTCGTCCATCTACCAATCAAAACACACACATGGATGACTCAGGTGTTTATTCATAAAGATAAAAAAGTCAGAAGAGCCTCACCTCTCCTGCTCCTGATTCGCTCTGATCGCCCTGAGAACGTCAGCAGGCCGATGATGTCACACACATCGCCAAGAGGACGATCAAGGAGCTCCTTACTAGTAGAGAGAGAGGGGGTTAGGGATTTATGGGTTTGAGTGAGTGTGTGTGTGTGTTTGTTCGTGCGTACCTGTTACAGAAGTTATAGGTGGGAGCAGGTGGGATGTGCCTTGGTGACACAGAGGATTCTGGGAGAATAGAGATGCGAGCAGCAGGGTTTCTGCTGTTCACGCTGATCTCTGAGCAGCAGAATGAGACAGAGTGAGAGGATTGTTCATCATGTTTACCATCTTTGACATAACAACAACAAAAACATGTAAAAGTGTGTGTGTGTGTGTGTGTGTGTGTGTGTGTGTGTGTGTGTGTACGTGTACCTATGTCATCAGGTTCAGCCTGGTAATGATGTTTGACTCGATAACGTCTCAGGCTGATAATGTCACCAGGCTTCAGAACGCGGTACCAGCTGACACACACACTATTCCACAATACAACACACACACTTCCTGTTGGGTCACACACCTCTAACACCGCCTGGAGGGAGAAAGAGCGGGGGTTAATGTGTCGTGGCGTTCCTCAGGGTCCCATCTTTGATCCTCTTTTGTTCTGCCTTGCACACATGCAGGTGTGTGTGTGTGTGTGTGTTAACTGACCTTATATGGACAGTCAAGGTTCTTGTCTGATTTCCCATAATACATCAGGTGTGATTTTTTGATGATGCGAACTATCAGCTGGTGTTTCACGGTTCCCCTGGCTACGGCTCTTACACCACACAGGAAGGACTCTCTCAGTTCAGACACGGTAACATCAGGACAAAGATCTGCCAACACAGAAAAATCCATTTATTTAAAGCTTGTTTCATCACTTTCCCAAACCTTTAATGTGTGACTCGTAACAGTATTGGTTCTAAAAGATGAATGGAGATGTGATCTTCTTTGTAACTCTACTTTTCTTTCTTCAAAATACCTTTTTACCGGATAAAATGTGACAACGTAATGAATCAATGAACAGGTATATAGCGCTGTGGTTTGCAACGTGACAACAAGCAAACTTTGTAAGTTTGTAGCGTGGTTTCGTAGCCGGCTACATTTATTGCGACTCACAGCCCGGTGCTCTGACACATATCAGTACCTTGTAACATTAGTAGATCCGACTTATGTCCTACCAGTGCTCATCTAGCAACGTTAACCTCACTGAGCAGAGCAAACATAACCTGGATTTTCATTTTATTGATAGACTTTCAAGTTTGAACGGACGACTGCAGTAAAACTGCTGCATGTGGGTTGGAATTGACACATTCATAAACAACTTACCCTCATGATTTAGCCTTTACCCCATGTTTTAGCCTTCAGCTCATGCTCTATCACTCTCCTGTTTAGCTGTCCTCTGCTCCTCTGTCCTTTTTGTATTAGGCAGTCAAGCTCTGGTTTCACTATTACTGCAAAATCAATCTCAAAAATTGTTTTCAGCGAAGGAAAACAAATCTCTCCTCACGGCTAAACTTCGTCAGCCGTTGAGCATTATCAACAGAGACTTCGCTTTAGCATAAATCAGTCTGGTCCAGTGAGACCCAATCGGGAAGTTAGTAATTTTTAGTTTAACATTTTAAGTTGGGGATTATGGTCAGACTTAAATCTAGAAGTGAGGCTTTTTCAAGACCACTTAGAAAGTCTGCATGGTGCCTTTACATAAAAATAACAACAAATTTCAGGTGTTTAAATTGAAGAATCCACAGACAGTACCTTCCTCCTCCTCGTCCTCTTCCTCATCGTCATCCCTTTCCTCTTCGTCGGCGGGTGGAGCTTCCCTCCAATCCTCTCCACTGTAGTCCACATTATTCCACAAAGGCAGAAACACACTCCTGTTGGCTCTCAGAGGCAGGACGGGACCTGAAGAGCCCATAAATCAGTTATGATAAAAATGTAACACTATTTTCTTCATTAGTCTCACTTTAAACCCAAGATCTAGTCTGGGTGTTACCTTCAGGTTCTGTCTCTCCAAACCAGGGCAGAGAGGTCCAGTCCACATGAGCCGCTCTGATTTCACCATCCTCACCTTCACCTTCAGATTCACCTGCGACCTCCACCTTCACCAGCCTGTAGCTGCAGGAGCACAAACATTCAACCTGGAGATATCCCAGCATAATTGTCTACCTGTCCACTGCTTCTCACCTGTCTCGCTCTTCAGACGCCCCAGGGCATTCTGGGAGCTGGGTGGCCATGGCGGGGATGAAAGTGGCGTTACGTAGAGTCGACCCCGGCTGCAGGACTTTTCTCTCCACCAGCCGGTTCAGACCAGGATCTAGGGTGACTCGGAGTCTGCAGTCCCCGTCTGTCAGTGTGACATCATACAGGTCCTCACCTGGAGACAGAAACAAGGCGCCACAAACCAGTCAGACCAGGAGACCAGATCCCTGGACAGAGCGTAGTTTAGGGGTCTCACCAGAAAGGACAGCCTGGGGGAAATACACAGAGGATCCCTGGTCTCTGGTGTAACGATGCAAGTCCACAACAAACAGCGACTCCCTGCAGACAGAGGGAGGGGACACAGGCACCTGCAAGACAACGCGCAGGGCTAAATATTAGATAAAGTACCTGACACGAAATAAAGGCAGAGAAGACAATAAATGACAAAATAACGCGACACATATTTGTGTTATCCTTTATTTTTGCGGGAATTAACGGAATCTAGAGTTCATATAACACAAAATTGGCAATAATCTTAAATTTATCTGAATATCAAATGAAGTGCCTGACACCAAATTTAAGGCAAAGAGGACAATAAATGAAAAAAAATTTAAAAAAAACAAAAACGACGGTGTCATCTGTTATTTTTGCGGGATTTAACTGAATCCAGAGTTCACAGTCTACAAAATTGACAATAATCTTGAACATCAACAAAAATGACCGTACAGATAAAATATTACTGTCTTCATCCAAGCCAAACCACTTTCAAATAAAACGTTGATTCAAGGTTTGAAAATATCTTCGTAAAGGGAAAAAGTCTCATAGTACATTTATCACAACACGAAACCTCATTAACAAAAATATTATTTTTAAATTGAGTCTGTTAACATCACAATAAGGATCAGGACGTTAAAGCTCCGGGAATTTCAACCTTCAGTGTTAAATTAAAGGCGAATAAGTCGGTTATTAGTATGCCGAATCATCTAAATAAGACTATGACTTAAATTTATGATGTTTTTGTGAGATAATTGTTGCTTTTAAGGTCAATTGAGTTGATTTGGTAGATTTTTAAACGGAGTCTGGCTGAGAATCAGACGGGACGGTTTTCCCGCCACAGCACGCGACAGACGTTAGACCGTTAAAATGACGTAAGGAGGGTTCGGGTGGAGGCGGGTCAGACCTGGGACGAACCGGGTCTGGACCGGGTCAGGGTTCTGCTGAAGATGCACCCAGGAGCCGCCATGTTGGCCAGCCTGTCAGAACAATAATAGTGCGGTGCATTATGGGTAGAGGAGAAAACGCTGGATTTATTAGATGTTTGTCATAAAGTTTATGTCAAAGTTAAATTCTAAATACGGAAAAAGAGGAACAACTACCCGGCCTTTAGAAAATCCTGAAAAATACCCCAAATTCCCTCAAAGACGACCGAGTAACTTCATAACCTAAACATTAATATAAAACACTTTTTTTCCCGTTTGAAGTGAATATGTTCAGTAATTAAAACACAAACGACGCATAGAAAACCCATTTTTGATGGTATGTAGATAAGTAGATATGTTTCTTAAAATTTATACTTTTTCCCCCAAATTTTGGCTATAACTCGTAATTTTGACTTTTTGACTATTTAATTTTGCCTTTTTCATATCAAAATTTACACTTTGGTCCTCAAACTTTTTACTTTTTTCATACATTTTGACCTTTTTTTTTTATCTCAAAATTTTGACATTATGTGTCATTATGTTGACCTGTCATCTCAGAATTCTGATATTTTGTTCTCAAAATTATGACTTTATCTCAAAGTTTTGACTTAATTAATTTGATTGAAAAAGATTTCCTTCAAAGCCAAGTTTTCATTTCAAAATTTTGACTAGTGACAATAGGCTTCCATAATAATTCCTCAACACATGCTTTGTTTCTTTTGTAAAAGTGTTTTTTTTTATAGTTTGTCTATTAGGTTGAGTTACTGGTGTAGAGCAGAAAACATCTGCTGCAAAAACTGTATCCAGAGTTTTGACACAATACAGGCTATAGAAATATTGCACTGTTTGGGATTAGAATATTGCAACAGGACATATTGCGATTTAATCTAATTTGAAATTAAATGCCAAGGAACTTATTAGTGGAGTCCCTTTCGCCTCCTCACCTTGTGACTTTAGACTTTTATCATACATTTGACCTTTTTTTTATCACAAAATTTTGACATTGTGTGTCATTATGTTGACCTGTCATCTCAGAATTCTGATATTTAGTTCTCAAAATTTTGAATTTATCTCAAAGTTATGACTTAATGCTCACTGAATAAGATTTCATTTCAAAATTTTGACTAGTGACAATAGGCTTCCATAAAATTTCCTCAACACATGCTTGAATAAAAAAGGAGAATATGTTTATTTCTGTTATGCAAAAATAAATATAATGTCCTCAAATTTTAGTTCAAGTTTAATTAAGATTTTGAGTCATTCAATTTTCAGCTTAGCAAGCAGCCAGAGCATGTTTTCCTGCATGCTCAACACTTGACAGGTTGGTGCATCAGAATAATGCCAGAAAACCAGTGCAGGGCTTTATTGAAAATGTCAAAGGTCTGTAGAACAATCAAAAAAAAAAAAAAAAAATCCTAGACATTTAGGGGAAATTCGTAAAATCTCCCTGGACATTTTACCACTAAAATACAGGACATGTCTGGCCACCCTAATCAAAGTTTATATTACCAAGTTTATACTGGGCAATTAAAGTAAATGAGTCAACAAATAAACAATTTCCAAATATAATGACACATTTTTTAAAACTTTATTATATAAATCTTTACAGTTCTCACACATAGCCAGTGACACAGAAACTGAAGCATTATGCAAAGTTTAAGCAAGATACTCTGTCTTTACTGATTATCTGTAAATGTTCATGACGTGTGTGTAACATGACCAGACAGAAAAGCACAGAAAAGCAACGACTGAACAAGCAATAAATGCAGTTTGATAAACTCTAAAGTTACAAACATGGAGTGAGAAATGTAAAAATGAACAAAAAAAGGTTGAAAAATATCTACAAAAAATGAAAAAAGTGAAAAGTTATGATAGGAGATGTATATAAACACATTTGTCAACTCTTTTCCATTCTTCTTCAAACTTGTTCTTCATCAAACAAAAACTATTCTTTAAACTCTGGAAATAAGTGTCTAAACACAAATTCTGAGTCCGCGCGACAGATCCAAGACGCACACTTTACGACACTCAGAGATTTGAGGTCCATGTCCGACTTGTCGTCCACGTCTCTGACCTAGGACCTCGGCACCTGCCCCTACAGATCGTCCGACGTCTACTACAGCCGCATCGCCCGCCACGACGTCGACTCCGCTCGCCCGCCGTCGACGTCACGGCCCAGCAGCTCCTCCAGCTCGGCCGGCCACTCCTGCATCAGGTTGTCGATGTCCGGCATGGCGCGGCTGTACTGGACGCTGGCCGGAGGTTTGGAGCGGTGCAGGGCGCTGATGCTCTCCACCCAGCCGTCCACGAGCCGAGGGTTGGACTGAGGGCTCGCCACACTTGTCACCTTCTTCATCTAAGGGAAGAGAGAGAGGAAAGAGTTACTGTGACTGTCACATCAACACAGACGGGTGATATCAACGTAGTGGTGACCTCTGACCTCTGGGGCTCCATGCTGCTTGCTCTCCTCTGACAACCACAGAGCCAGCACCGTGGGTTCTGACTGCTTCACGCTGGGCTCATCCAGAACCAGCAAACCCAGGCTGTCCTCTTTACCGTCCGGCCTCGGCACCTGAATGCAACACGGGTAACGCTGATTTTTAGGCCTGTGTTTATTTTTTTAACACACACTCAGGAAGTGATGATGATGTCAGTACCTTCAGGAAGGCGTCGATGTCTCCCACGGCTGGGATGAAGTCTGGGATGAAGGGTTTCAGGCTGTGCTCCAGCTCGATGTTCTGAGGGCTGTACCTGTGTGAGAAGAGAGGGGTCAGTGTTTCTGTTAGGGCTGAGAGATTTACAAAAATAATCTAACTGCAATTATTATTCCCTACATTGCAATCCAGATTTTTGTGTGATTATTTCTAGGTTCCCATCTAATATGTTTTTAAAAAAACACATGAACAGTTACATTAATAACAGCACAACAACAAAAACCCACTACTCCAACAACTGTGACTGCTTTTTGTCCATTTTAGTCACTTCTCACTTATTTTTTCCCACTTTTGGACCATTTTTTGATACCTTCTCACAGTTTTTGGTCAATTTTTGCCACTTTTCACACTTTCTTGCCACTTTTTCCAACAAACTGACAGTTTTCCAATAATTCCCTATTTTCTTGCCATTTTTGTTGACTTTGGCCATTTTTGCCACTTTGCCACTTTCTGAATTTTTTATTTTCTTCCAAATTTTGGTGCTTTTTGGCCATTTTTAGTCACCTTTCACTCTTTTTTTGCCACTTTTGGACTATTTTCTGCCTCTTTTTGAGTGCTTCCAGGTTTCATCCCAATTTTTGTTGCTTTTTTGGTCATTTTTACCACCAAAATTTAAGTTTTATTGCTACTCTTTGCTGTTTTGCCTCTTTTTACCACTTACATTGTTTCTTTTGTAAAAGTGTTTTTTTTATAGTTTGTCTATTAGGTTGAGTTACTGGTGTAGAGCAGAAAACATCTGCTGCAAAAACTGTATCCAGTGTTTTGACACAATACAGGTTATAGAAATATTGCACTGTCTGGGATTAGAATATTGCAACAGGACATATTGCGATGTAATCTAATTTGAAATTAATTGCTCAGGAACTTATTAGTGGAGTCCCTTTCGCCTCCTCACCTTGTGATGTACTGAAACAGCTCTTTGATGTCGCTGCTGACGGGCAGGTTGGCGTAGTCCGCCGGGTCGTACGCCCCCTCTGGAGCCCCACTGGCTTCATAATCATCATCATCAGAGTCTTCGTCATCTTCATCAGAGTCCTCCTCTTCTTCCTCATCCTCTTCCTGGTGTGGGGCCCCCCCTCTGGGCGCCTCGATGGCCCTCAGAGCTTTGTGATCATCCTCAAACTGATCAGCGCCACCTAGAGCTGACATTAGGCCACGCCCCCTCCTGCTCCTCCTGGACTCAGACTGAAAGAGATGAGTGATGTCAGAGAGGCGCTCCTCTCTGTAGCTTTAAAGACAGGTGTGTTACCTTAGAGGACGTTTTCTATGATGTAGACATGAATGATGCTAAGAAGCCTATTTTCGCAAGATACAAACTTAAAGACGAAAAACTGGCTTTGTTAAGATTTTTTTATTGCCTGTAACTTAACAAAATTTTCATTTCTTTCCTTTTCAATCTCAAAATTTTCACTTTATCTCAAAATTTTGACATTTTAATATCTAAACTTTTGACTTTTTACCTCACAATTTTACCTTATTGTTTCAACTTTTTAACCTTTTCTCATTATTAGACTTTTCATTTCTGAATTTTGACTTTTTATTCCAAAATTTCACATTTTTAATCCAAGAACTTTGTCTTATCTCAAATTTACAATTTTTCCAACTCAGAATTTTGACTTTTTATCTAACAATTTTGATTTTATATAAAAATTTCAACTTTGTACCTTATAGGATTATTTTCTATCTTAAAATCTCCATTTTGAGTCCATAGGCACAAGTGTGTATTACCTGTCTGTGGGTACAGGTGTGTGTTACCTGAGTCTGAGGGTACAGGTGTGTGTTACCTGAGTCTGAGGGTACACGTGTGTTACCTGTCTGTTTCTGTGGGTACAGGTGTGTGTCCCCTGTGTCTGTAGGTACAGGTGTGTTACCTGTCTGTTTCTGTGGGTACAGGTGTGTTACCTGTGTCTGTGGGTACACGTGTGTGTTACCTGAGTCTGTGTCTGTGGGTACAGGTGTGCGTTACCTGTCAGTAGGCAAAGGTGTGTTACCTGTCTGTTTCTGTGGGTACAGGTGTGTATTATCTGAGTCTAAGGGTACAGGTGTGTGTCACCTGTGTCTGTGGGTACAGGTGTGTGTCACCTGTGTCTGTAGGTACAGGTGTGTGTCACCTGTGTCTGTAGGTAAAGGTGTGTTACCTGTCTGTGTCTGTAGGTACAGGTGTGTGTCACCTGTGTCTGCAGGTACAGGTGTGTGTTACCTGTCTGTTTCTGTGGGTACAGGTGTGTATTATCTGAGTCTGTGGGTACAGGTGTGTGTCACCTGTGTCTGTAGGTAAAGGTGTGTTACCTGTCTGTTTCTGTGGGTACAGGTGTGTATTATCTGAGTCTGTGGGTACAGGTGTGTGTCACCTGTGTCTGTAGGTACAGGTGTGTGTCACCTGTGTCTGTAGGTAAAGGTGTGTTACCTGTCTGTTTCTGTGGGTACAGGTGTGTATTATCTGAGTCTGTGGGTACAGGTGTGTGTCACCTGTGTCTGTGGGTACAGGTGTGTGTCACCTGTGTCTGTAGGTAAAGGTGTGTTACCTGAGTCTGTGTCTGTAGGTACAGGTGTGTGTCACCTGTGTCTGTAGGTAAAGGTGTGTTACCTGTCTGTTTCTGTGGGTACAGGTGTGTATTATCTGAGTCTAAGGGTACAGGTGTGTGTCACCTGTGTCTGTGGGTACAGGTGTGTGTCACCTGTGTCTGTAGGCAAAGGTGTGTTACCTGTCTGTGTCTGTAGGTACAGGTGTGTGTTACCTGTGTCTGTAGGTACAGGTGTGTGTTACCTGTCTGTTGGGTGGGGGGCTGTAGACGCTGGTCACCTCCTCGGGGTCGTTCACCTCCAGACTCTCGTCGTAAGGCTGGTTCTTCAGCAGGCTCGTGCCCCGCTCGGCCCGCTCCATGGGGCGGAAACGGACCACCGTGTCACCTTCACGTCCCCGTTTAACTAACAACAAAAAAAAACCCGAACCGTTTAAAAACCGTCACTGTCCCCGTTTATTTTCCAAATCACTGTTTGTAGCTCATGTAGCTCACATTAGCCCCTGAGCATCAAACTACTAACGACGACCGGACACAGGAGGATTTAAACACCGATAAACTGAGATAGTGTTAAATAGAAAACCTATAAATGTGCTAAATAAAAGTTTTTGTGCTTTATAAGTCACATTTCTTCTTAGTTGAACGCGCAACAGTCAACAGCAGACGCTAACTGAGTGGAATTTACTGTAACCTGGCAACAGACCGCGCACTGCATCATGGGTCTGGAAAAACTTTATTGCTAACTCCAGAGAGACAAGAAACAAAATCGAGTGAGAACGATTTAAAGGGACAGCAAGGACTTTCTAAGTGATCTTAAAGGGAACCCCGACTGTAAGGACTAACAGGCATGCATATGCTTAAATGTTTGTCTCAAACTAGAATTTGTTGTTAAAAGACATAACGAATTGTTTTTTCTTTAAAAAATACAGTTTAAAACACAGTTTCTATACTTCGGGCGCAGCCATTGTTTTACTGCCGCAATGCATTCTGGGTTGATGACGTAGATTGGTTGGAACCACGGCTCGTAGACCTAAACCGGCAAATGAGTGATGATCAGCGACATTCAGTGATCCAAAGTCCTCCCTTTTTTTGTATTATTACGGTGTACACCGACGAAAACCCACGTGAAAAGTCAGGTTTCCTTTGTTCCTCACTGATGTTAGTCTGCACAGCTTCCCAAAAGACAAGAAAAGAAGGAAGTTGTGGGAAATGGCTTGTGGGTGTAAACAACTTCCGATGGAGCCGCGGCTATGTTCTGGCCACTTCTCCCCAGAAGCATTTGCTGCATTTAGCCGGCCCATGCTGATGAAAGAGCTGACAGGTGTGGGTCATTAATTTGCCTCTGATTTCGGTTTACGACACGGCTGATAAAAGGTTGTGTTTGGGTGTTTTGAAGGAGACCTTTGGTGACTAGTCCGCTCCAGGACTTATATGATCCTGTATGAGATCCAGCCCGGTGCAACCATATGACGTCACTACCCAGACGTTATTGCGGCGTAAACAACAATGGCGGCCTACAGGTGAAAATATTTTGTCAAATTTTATACAAACTAAGACATTTTGAGAGATTTTATTATCGTTCTTATGTAGCTGGTAAAAACACTGATCATTTAGGAAAATGACGTTCTGGTAGCCAGGGTACCTTTTAACATCACGCTGCCAAATGAAGTTTATCACTGAGAAGGGAGATGTGTGTTTTTTGTAGGCTGAAAAGGATTTCTGTGATTAATTTAGTAATAACAGTGAACACTGGAGCTGGACTGTCTGACAGAAAAGGGACAGAAGTGCATTAGAAAGCTAAATGGGAGAGTGATAGAGCACAGGCTCAAAGATAAAATACGGGCTAAGCTTCTGCGATAATGCTCCTTCCAACCCACATATGCAGCAGTTTTACTGCAGTGCTCTTTTCAAACCTGAGAGTCCATCAATAAAATAAAGAGGAAGGCTACGTTTGCTCTGCTTGGTAGATGAGCACTGAGAGTACATAACCAGGATTCACTAACATTACAGGGTACCAAAATATGTCTCAGAGCACCGAGCTGTGAGTAGCACTAAATGTAGCCTGCTACTAAACTACTCTACGAACTTACAAAGTTTGCTACTTCTACTTCCACTTTCATTTTCATAACAAATAAATTAACAGTTTGCATGAGTCCTACCGCCAAAAGGAGCCATTGTTGTCAATGTCATGCTCAGCCACTTTAAAATAAATGAGTAATTATTGCAATTTTAGCTTTTGAATTTTGCTATTTTTGTCATAACTTTTATCTTTTTTCATTTGTTCATTAACTTTCTTATTTTTTTCAACGCTTCTATTTCCCTCTTTCACCAACTTGTTCTTACCTCTGGTCTTCATAGTCTCAGTCTCTCGTTGGGCTCTTGTGCTGTGCTGCCCTCTTTTCCTGCTGTTGAATTTTTATGTTTTTGCCATAAAAAAGTTGAGGGTGTACTCCTTAATTAAGTTTTACCATTGCATCTTTTAATTTCTAGAATTTATTTCATTTTATTTTTTCTTGTTCCAGGATTTCTGTTGTGAAACAGCTTGTGAACCATGTTTTTTGAACACAAATAGAGTATTATTGTTGTAACTGAAAACAAAACAAGCCAAAAAGGAAGAAAACATCTGACTTTGTTGCAAATGAACTTTTAAAGCTCTCAATACGAAACAGAAGACTTCTCACACTCAACCTGAGGCCATCACTCATGTCAACACACACACTCACACACACAGGATGCTGTGACGTCAATGCTGATTGGTTGAAGCAGTCTGGGCTGAGGACAGCCTGTTGCCTGGTGATGGTCAGCAGCCGTGTTAGAAGTTTCTAACAGTGAAGAGACGTTCCTGCTGCTCTGAGGAACTAAATTGAGAACTTTGAAGTTTGATTAAACTAAAAAAATATATTTGAAGCATCATAGTGAGTCTGCTCAGTGTGAATCACTGTTGGAGACAGACTCTAGTGGACACTCAGGGAACTGCAGTTAATGGACACTAGTTTAGAGTATGAGACTCCTGAAAGTGTCTGCAAACCCTTTTTCTGGTCTAACCTGGTTTGTGGGACCTACATGTGTGTTCGTGTCAGTGTGTGGGGGGCAGGAATGTTGTGCTTGTCTCACACACACATCTTTTTGTGATCAGTGACCTCTTTCTCTCTAATAAGGTGATGGATGAGCTATTCCTACTGTGAGTGTGTGTGTGTAAGTGTGTGTGTGTGTGTGGTTTATGTGCCCGGTTGATGACGTCAGAAGCTGAATAGGGGGCGGGGCCTGTCTGACAGGGACAAAGACGACGGGGGGTCATTAAAAACACACACACTCTCTCGCTCACACACACACACACACACACCTATCTTTCGGACGATGTGAACCCTGATGTGGCCCCGCCCCCTTCCACAGGAAATAGTTGCGAACAACGACCCAGTCGCCGAGGTGACAGTTTACGAGGAGGCAGGACGAGCGAGGTCAGAGTTCATGGAGAGAGAGAGTGTGGATCCCAGACAGAACGCTGCACTCTGATTGGCCGAGAGGGAATAATGATGATGATGATGATGTCAAAGATAAAGGTGGGATATTTAATCAAACCTGCTACCTGCTGGTAACCATAGCAACAGAGTAACCAAAACCTTGGAGCCCTCTCACAGATGATCCTCAAGCACCTGGTGGCTCCTTCTCAAGGCCCTGACTCAGTTCTCCAGGATTCAAGGATGCATCAGGATGTTCCAGGAGTCCTTGATACCAACTCAAGGACCCACAATCCTTTTCCAGGTGTCCTGTCTCATCTTTCAGGCTGATTGAGATTCCTCACTGATCTTCTCACGAGCCTTCAAGGATTCTGGGAAACTTCTGGACAGTTTCTGGAACCACATCAAGGACTCCAGGACCGAGTCATTAAAAAGTGATTTTTTTAGATTTGTGAATGAACTTTTTCCTTTGTTTTGTTTTTGTTGTTAACCTTTACATCTGATTGGTTGATATTTTTGTCTTCATGTCTCACACACACTCCGTCCCATCCATTGACTGTGTGTGTGTGAGTGTGTGTGAGAGCCGTCGTTGGGGTAACGGCGGTAAGAATGTGTGACATCACAGCGTCGACTTGTATATAAGTGTGTGTCTCTGCTCGTCTCGTAGACTCTGACCCGTCCTGACAATGAGACAGGACAGATAAACCGAACGATAAAAAACTTGAAGCCTTTTTTTTTTACAACAGCGTCTGAGAACCACTGGTGGTTATTTCTGATGATTTTAAAGTTTTGAGCAAATGAAATATCTGAACGACGACCGGCAGAACCTTCTGGAGTTTGTTGGAATTCTTTTTTAATAAATCTCATTTGCTTTTTTGTTGGATTATTTCTCTTCAGCTCTTTGCAACAGTAAGTTCTGCTCTTAAACATCCTTTAAAATTTAAATAATAGAACCACTGATTTTGTCCAACCTTATTTCACCAAATGACTTTTTGATCTCTAATTATCTTTATGAGTTGAACATAAACAAATGTGTTAAATATGTCAGTTTTTGAGCTGAAACTCCATCATTTAGCTTTTTTTACATTCCAACAGTTGGAAACATTAGAGAGAGACTAAAAACAGTCACTTGATTCCTCCGTCCAGCAGGAGGAGCTACAGTCTGAGGCAGCTGATTCTACCTGCAAAAATATGACGTCAATGCACATGATTTGTGATTTGATAGCCATGGATGTATTTTGTGCGTTGAATTGAAATCAGCATTGTTTTCCCCAAACAAAGATGGCATCTTCCTCGTCTTCACTCGCTCTACTCCTCCTCTTCATCACCATGGCCGTGGAGTCAAGACCTGCATCTCGGCGAGATGACAAAGAGGTGTGAACCCATCATCATCATCACAATCATCATCATCATATCACATGTTTTCACATCTTCTTAATGTTGGTAGACAAAGTTACCATCATCTAAACCCCCCCCAAAAGAGGACCCCACCTACCCAGACACTCGGAGATCCTGCAAAAATACCTCAAGAGACTCAAAGACAATAAAGTAGCTTCATAATCTATTTATTGATTTAAAAAAGTCCTGTTCTGTTTGAGGTAAAAAATTTAATTTAATGTAAACTTAAATAATCTTTAGAAGCCAGTTTTCACCATTCAAAGTTATGAAAAATGAAAATCTGACTTTGTTAAGATTTTTCCCCCCCCACATGAAGTCTAATTTTGAGGTATTACGTCGAACAATTTTGATCCCATCTCTATACTTTTACTTTATCTCAGTTTTGACTTTTTATCACAAAATTTCCGCTTTTGAACTCCAAGTTTTGACTTTTTATTGCTAATTTGCAACATTTCATTTCAAGTTTTTTTTTTGTAATATCAGAAATTTGACTTATCTCAGAATTGGATATAGTTTCTTACAATATTGGCTTTATTGGATTTTAACATCTCAAAATTTCAACTGAATATGAGCCAAAAAAAATGATCGATAAAGCCTAATTTTTACTTTCACTTTTAAACTGGTGGAAATGGGCTTCCATAATAATGCCTCACAATATGCTTGAATAAAAAGAAAAATAAACAAATTACTGTTGTGTGAAAATACAGTTCCTCAAAATCTTAGTTGAAATTTAATCTAGTGTTTGAGGCATTTAAATTTGCAACTGACACAAAGATGTCAGCATTGCAGACGGTACACAATGCCTCCTTCTGGGCACGGCCAGGAGGTAAAGATGGGTACTTTCACATATCTGCAGTCCATCTGTAAAAGTGGATTTCCACTTTGGCATTTTCTGTGTGGGAGTTCAGACAGAAAATTAAAAAAAAATACGACCAAAAGGTGGACATCCTGGACAAGGACACCTTGTTTGGTCATCCTGTACGCAGAGGGTCAGAGATTTTAGAAAAAAGGATAAAGCAGTGTATCATCAGCATACGTGAGGATACTACTACATGTCTGAGGGCCTAATTAAGGATGCAGGAAGTGTAGAGAGTGAATCAGCAAAAGGCTCATAACAGAGACCTGTAAATGTTCAGACAAAGCGTCTCAACAGAGAAAAAAAGAGAGAAAGACTGTAAATTCATGCAAAGGCTCAGTCTGACATGTAACACTCTCTCCTCTCAGGTCCTCCACTCTCTGTTTGGCTCCCACCTCTCTTCTCTCATCCTGGCCCCGCCCACCTCCAATGACATCACAGAGGGCTCAGGTGGTCTCCCCACTCCCGCTGTGTCGTCTACCTCTCCAGGATTGGCTGTGAGTGGCGGAGCCGTGAGGGGATTAGCGGGCAGGCGGGAGAAAGTCCCCCAGTTCTTCCTCGACTTCCTGCAGCGACAGTCGAAAATGAGGAGGCGGAGCAGGAAGTCGATGGTTGGAGGGAGAGGATGCTTCGGGATGAAGATGGACCGCATCGGCTCCCTCAGTGGGCTGGGCTGTTAGAGAACGCGGTGACCCATGACCCCAGCTGCTGGTGTTGTGGTAGATTTTACCCTGTAGGTCCTTGGACATGCTGCAAAAGAAGCGTCTCAGTGATGGAGTCTGCAGCGTTTTGGAAATCTGTGATGTCACAGCACGTGACTCCAGCCCGACCAGGCATGACCTCTGACCTCGGCGACTGCTCGGTCCATTGGTCAGAGACTCCATGTTTGAAGATTACTAACGAAGGACTAAAATAAAGGAGACGTAGCTCAGCTTAAGCACGTAGACACAGGTAGACGTCAGAGAAGCTCATCCCTGCTCCCTCTGGAATCCTACTAATGACCTCTGACCCCCCAGCCCTGGCTTTACACAGCCAGCAGAGCACTGAGTGTGTGTGTGAGACAACCATGTGTTAAACATGCAGGTGTGTGTGTGTGTGTGTGTGTTTGACAAACTGCTGTGACTGCAGGATGTAGGAAAATAAAAGAGAAAGCAAATATGCTTCATATTCTTTCTTTATCTGATCATTTCATTGATGACTGTTTTCCTGATGAAGGCTTGATACTGAAACATGTGTAAGAGGGTTTTAATGGATAACGTAGCTATGCCATTTCAATAACACCTTTTTTTTAAACACATCAGAAGAGCCTATCTTGGATTTTTTTCTCTGATTTTTAAGGTAAAACAAGAAGCAACCTCAATTTAAAAATCCAGCCCTTTAAAATTGCTGTGAGGATAAAGACTCCATTTCCCATGAGCACTGTCACCTGCTGTTGTCAAGACATGACTCTTGCTCAGGCATGCATCTATTGTTCAGAGCAAACCCTTTTTTAACACTACTTTTTCTTTGTTCGAGACAATAGTACAATAGTATAGTGTTCGTACAAAAAAAACTCCCCATGACCCTTAGGTACGGAGCCCTCTAAGGGTCACGGTGAGTTTTTTTTGGGGGAAGACTATCGCTTTCCCTCGCAATACTTTTGCGTTCCCCCGCAAAAGTGTTTGAACACCCCAGCACCAGTTGGCTCTGTGTTGCGGCCAATGCAGGTTTCCCTGCAATGACTCGTTTTGAGAAAATTACAATTATAGCTCGCAGTCAACATTGCTGTGACTGCAGAGATGTGTTGGTATTGTTTCTGAAATGCTCTGATGATGACTTATTGATTATTATGCATTATCATATTGATACTCTAGCTTTTTAACTTTTCTGGATTGAGCTGATCCGTTTTCTGAGTGAAAGTGAAAGTGAAAACATGAATCAGAAGGATCTGAAGACTAAATGGTATTGCCAGAGAACGCAAAAGTCTTCCTTAAAAATAAAACAAACAAAAAAAACCTCCTTGACCCTTAGGTGGCTCCATAGAAATACATTGTTGGTGTCTACAATGTTATTTTCGGATGGTCAAACTTAGCTCTTAACTGTCAAAATGGCTTGCTATGGCCAAAATGTTAGTGTTGTGACATTCACGAACGAACCGGTTCTTTTGAACGGATCGTTAATATGAATGATGGGATCCGAGTTGCAGCTGGGATCGGTTTACCCCCCCCCCCCCCCCCCCACTTTGTTTTTTAATGTTTAAGGTTGAAGTCATGGTTTACACCTGTACAAAATACACAGAATTTGTACAAGGGGTAATTCAAAGTAGTGACGTCACTGTCAAAGCAGAGTGATATGGCGCCACCCTGTGGAATATTTACAATGAATCCAGATCAGACTTAAAAATCTAATCCACATGTCAATAAAGTTAAAGTCAATATTTCAGAATAATTCAACTCATATTGGTGGGATATCTAAATTCGTTCCTCCCAGTGACTATTTCCAAGATAAAATGAGTTAAGGCCAGGCCGGCTTCTTAAAACTTAATAAATATAAAAATTAGCTAAAGGAGCCAGTTTTTTGAACGGCTCTTTGAAAGGAATGGCTCACCAAGATACGGCTCCTCTCAAAGAGCCATAAATCCCATATGGGTCAATGACAAAAAGAGGGTCTGTTAGAAAACATATTTCTGAGAGAAGAATTATGTTTTCTAACAGATTTCAGTAGTTGACCAACATTTCAAAGTTTTTAGGTTCATAATTTTTTTGTATTTTTAATTTGAGCACCCAAAAATGTCAGGTGGCGCAACCAAATATGTGAAAATATATTTATATGTTCCTGTTATTTTTTCTGTGTGAAATTATTGGCAAGTATCTCTCAAGTTTCTGTAGTGACTCATACATTTTCATTTAGTGTGTTTTATTTCTTTTATTTGTGAATAAGATAAATAATTTGATGTTAAAATAACATTTCACATTATTACATTGGTTGTACCACCTGACATGGAAATTGTTCCAGTCACCAATGAAGTGAAAAAACCTTTTTTTAGTCATAAAGTCTCTTTAGATGTTTGAAAAGGTGAACCAGTGTTTACAGTAAACGGCTCCTCTGGCTGATGCAGTTTCCTGTTTCCTGTTTTATTCTCTTCACTTTAAAATAAAAGTCTAATGTTACGGTTGCACCACCCTGACATTTGACAAGGTGAAGATTACGGGACAAAAGTTTTTTAAATTTCTCAACAGCTTCAAAATTCTTTTTATTTGCAAAGAATGTTTTATTTAAAAAGGTTCAAGCATAAAATGACGCCACTGTATTTTTAATTTCCATTTACAATAACTGACATTCAATTTTTAGAGTTTAATTACTGTGGATACTTGTCAGGACGGTTGCACCACCTGACATTTTGGGGGTTTGAGGAACCAAAACACAAAAAAACATGTTATATTTTAATAGTTTAAAGATGTGTTCAAATAACACAGGTTTCATATAATAAAGAAATACATGTGATGAAATACTCAATTCATGATGGAAGGAAATATTNCAGCTTCAAAATTCTTTTTATTTGCAAAGAATGTTTTATTTAAAAAGGTTCAAGCATAAAATGACGCCACTGTATTTTTAATTTCCATTTACAATAACTGACATTCAATTTTTAGAGTTTAATTACTGTGGATACTTGTCAGGACGGTTGCACCACCTGACATTTTGGGGGTTTGAGGAACCAAAACACAAAAAAACATGTTATATTTTAATAGTTTAAAGATGTGTTCAAATAACACAGGTTTCATATAATAAAGAAATACATGTGATGAAATACTCAATTCATGATGGAAGGAAATATTACACTCAGACACAAAAAAAGGGACGTCACGTCATTGACCCAAATATCAGCTTCTTTTCCCGCCACTAGAGGGCAGCACGAGGAGCTAGTTCCGGTGAGTTGGGTCCCCTGTCACGTGATGAGGTCAGTCGCTTCAGAATTAGCCGCTAGTTAGCAGTTAGCATTTCATTCGGACGTTACCTGCCCATCAACACGGAATCACCTGAGGCGGACGTTTTCCTCCAGAGGGATATTTGTTAGCGGCACCAGCGCGTCTCCTCCTTCCTCTCCTCCCGGCTGCTCGCGTTCTCCGTCCCCTTCCTGGTCCAAACCGGCCAATTTGACCCGAAACATGTCGGCGGTGCAGCGGATGAAAGTGGCGAACGAGCGGCACAGCAAGACCATCACACAGCGGGGACACGTCCAGAAAACATCGGTACTGACAACCACCAGCTCACATCTTTCACAGATTAATCATCCAGAACATTTAATTTTCATTTAATTTAAACGGTTGCTGGTGAAATGTGACCTGCGCTGACAGCAGACGCAGAGCTAAACGTTTCCTTAGCATTAGCAGTCACACAAGTTAGACATTAATTCTCACATTGATCGATTATTATGATAATTTGATGCTATTATAAAGGTAATAGATTATATCAGATGAACAGAGAATAATCATGTACCACCTTATTGTGTGATTAACCTGTTGTATGTGAATGTAGTGTAAAAGAACCAGACTCCATTCAGAAATCTGTCACTTAAAAGTTACATTTAATTTTCACAGAAATAAACACCTCACAATGATGAAATATAATGTTGATTTGCTGCATGAATTATAGTTTTTAATTCGGCATTATCTTCATTAGCTGGTGGAGTTTTTTTGTCTGCATTTTTGACTTTCTCATCGTCATTGTCACTCACTATTGTCGCTGTAAACATGGCAGTGGGCGGAGGCTCGGCATCACTCATTAAACACAAAAGATTAGTTTGTGAGTCAATGAGTCGTGATTTTGGAATTATATACGAGACGAATTAAAGACAGGCTCACACAGTTTGGTTGGAGACATCTGGTGACTCACTTTACTGGTTTTAATCTGGAACTGCATGACATGACATTCAATGCACCGATTTTTAATAGAAGTTCTGTTAGCACAGGGCTGTCAACCGTGACAGAAGTGTGTGAGCACAGTAATCATCCAGGAATGTGTTGACAGGAATCTAAACTCATTACAACTTCACCACAGACTCCAGGGACAGAAAGACAGTGTAATAAATCAGTAGGCTAGTCTGCTCAGGCGCTCCCATGAGAAAATGTGCACACCTGACTAATTGTTTGTCATTGTTTGTGTATTTTTCAGCGGCCTGTAAATGAGGAGAAGTCTCCAGTGGGTCCGTGGCTGCTCGCTTTGTTTGTCTTCGTGGTTTGTGGATCAGGTGAGTCTCATTTAAATAGCCCTGGATTTAAATTTACCTTTGATTTGTGTGCACATTATCCAAAGCCACGTTTGGAGAACTCATGCACTTTCACTGTGACGTTCAGAATAATAAACTTTCTTTGATTGGTTGTTTCTGAGTAGTATAAATCCACTAATCATCAATCTTATATCCGTGTGTGTATTACAGCCATCTTCCAGATCATCCAGAGCATCAGACAGGGCATGTGATGACCTCTGACCCTGAGCCGAGCCAGTCGTGTGGATGGGAGGGGCACGACCTTGCCGACCACAGACACACATGCGCACACAGACACACACTCTCACACATACACACACACACACACTCACTTGTTCCTGTGGAGTTATAATCTGAGCTGTATTTCCTCTCTCTGTTATTTTTTTTTTTACTCTCCCTCGGTGATGAAGCTGATCAGCTGATTGGTTGTTGATTATTTGTCAGATGAAGTCTTAACTCCTCCTCCTGTCAGTCTGAAGCTCTTCTTTTAATTCCGTTGCCTCTGACCTGAGATCAGCAGGGATGAGACGCTGTGATTTAAAGGAGCATACCGCTGTTTCTTACGTTTCAGGTTTTTTTTCCCAAAAGCTGCTGTTCCCGTTACATTGATCCACTGATGTTTATTCCACTTTAAACTGAACCAGAATGAAACATTCAGGCTGAGATAAAGAGGATGAAACACAGCGAGGATTGATACATGCAGTGTGATGACGTGTCTTTGATATTTACAGTTGTTCTCGCCCACCTTCTCTAGGTCAGTCTGATGTTTGTATGCCTGAAAGATGATTTGTTGAGCAGGAAGTTAGAGTTAATTTGATAGTGTAAGAAACTGGACTTAAAGACATAAAAAGCCGACTGATGGCGGGCACACTCAGAGGGTCTTTTATTTTTGACTGTTAATGTGTTTGTTTCTTAAAGGTAATCAAACTTGATGTTTTTAAATAAAGTGTTCTTCCATTTCTCTGACTGCAGCAGTGATCCTCGCCTTCAGGCTTGGTTCCCAGTGAGCTCCAGCAGCGGTTTCACTCCTTTAAATCACAGTTTTACAACTCCTATTTGGGTGTAAATGATTCAAAGAGTGATGAAGCTCCGTTATTATCTGACATTATCTCATCTCCGGTCGAACTCCAGCGTTAGACCGCCGTTTCCTCTGAACATGTAGGCGTGTAGAGATGTAAACTGCTGTTTTTTCCTGCAGATGTTGGTCTTCAGGTTTTAAAGCTGAAGCTGTCAGAGAGGTGAAGAGCTCAGCGAGCCTTCTGCTGAACGACCTGCTCGCTTTTATACAAAATAAACCTCTGATATTTTTCTCTAAATGCCTCAGATATCTGCGTCCTGTCTGCTCCGTGTTTCATTTCACTTCTTTAAACTCAAACGGTGAGTCCATCTCACCAATAAACCTTTGGATGTAGTGATTTATAATGCAAAACTGTTGAACTCTGAGAAACCTACACCCATGAAACAAGGTGGCTACAGTGAAGCATGGCGGTGACTCGGAGACGCTCTGCGGCTGCTGTGCTTCGTCTGGAAACCTGCAGTGCATGGAAGGCAAAATGGCCTGATTCAAATATGAGGAAATTCAACAAGAAAATGTCATACACTCTGTGAGGAAGCTGAAGCCTGAAGTTTAACCTTCTAGTCCCAATTTGGAAACTAGGAATCAGCATTTAGAAGTAATCTTTTTTAACGCTGAGAATTTATTTCTAATCGGGGATTATGATCAGGCAGATGTGACCTTTTCAAGTTCACTTAGAAAGTTTTCACCTCCCCTTTAATCAAGCTTCTTATGATACAGAGTCTTCCTAACCAAAATTGGTTGCATTTTCTCATCCCCTGACATTAATTTGCTAAAGTTAGTATTACAAAAATAAGTCAATTAACCCTGGAGAACCTATGGGGTCAAATTTGGCCACTGTTGATAGCTGCTACCCAAAATGAGCAAACAAAAAAAAAAAAATCAAATTAACTTCAGAAGCCCAGAGTTTCACTTCTGGCCCCTGCATAGAGACACCTAGTGGATGAATACTGAACTAGCATGAGCCACAGTGATAGAGACAAGCTGGTGACCTCATGCTGTTTTGTTGAGCCGGAAATCTACCCCAAAAAATTGTCTTCTTAGCAAACCAGGGGTTGGTAATTTTGTGTATTTTTGTTAATCTGTTTAATATAAGCTTGCAGAATACCTAGAAGTAGGTTTTAGGTTCTTTTTGGATAAATTAGCGACAGGACTAGTTCAAAAAACGATGGGCCAAAAATGACCCTTTGGTTCTTTGAGTGACTTTGTAGAAGGAGAATTGTTACAGTTTTATATGGGTAAAGCCCTGAACCAAAGATTTGTATAATTGCTTGTCTTCTTTAGAAAATTATGAACTATGCCTTAAATGACTGCTATAAGTTCATTGAAAACCAAAATATCATCTGTTTTTCAAATTTAACCCTTTATTCTCTAATTTAGGATCTTGGCCAAAGTGTGTTGGTACATTCAAAATCCAGTTCTAACATGCAACAAATTGAGCAAAAAACATTGTTAAATGTAGCTTTGTTGACTGATTATTTTCCTACATTTAAAATAGTTTGCATTGACAGTGTTTGTTATTATGATTCTCTGAAATGACACGCCTAAAGCCCAAGGGGTCAAATTTGACCCAAATCCTAAATTAGAGAATGAAGGTTTAAAATTAAAAAGTTGATATTTTGGTGTACAGTGAACTTATAGTAGTTATTTAATGCATAGTTCATAATTTTCCAAAGAAGAAAAGGGGTCTTAAGTTCTCCAGGGTAATATTTTGTTCATATCTAGGAAATGCTATTTTTTAAAGTGCTTAAGGAAGTTTGTTTGAAAGCACTTTTCAGCAGTGTTACATGTAAGATCAGTGAGTCTTTTACCAAATCCCACAAATGCCCCATAAAGACTTTATAATCCGGGATTAAATGAGGTGGTTATGCATGGATGAAGATTTGCATCTTCCACTTCTCCCATAGCTACGCGATGACGTCAGAGAGGGAGAAGATGGCGGCTGTGCTGAAGGCGGAAGGTAAAGAGCTTTAACAGACTGCTACACCTTTAAACACCTCTTTCGCCCGCTCCTGTGGGCATTTTCCACATCAAGTATGTGTTATTTTGTATGAGTAGAGATCAGCACGGACTGTCTGAATCGTGTCAGCCCTGTTTAACCCGGGGGTGGCGCCCTGCAGCTCGGCTTTCAGGTGTTTAATCACTGCGCCGTTGAGGCTAACGCTGATCTGCTCCATCAACCGCTACTTCTCCATAAAAACAAACCACTGAACCAATATAACTCTCTTATTAAGATACCTATGAGCATATGCCAGTGTATGGAAGGTCTGCCTTTGCTTTAAAACAGCTGTCGTGTCGTTGAATTAGGAAAAGATGCGAAACTGAAAAGCGTTAGCATTAGCCAGCCGATCCGAACGGGGGGAGGTTCTCTGCACGAGCCCGGAGAAAAGCTCCGGGAGCCGGCTTAATCTGCCAGGCGATTCCGGGGCTGAAGCGCGGCCTCCGTGTGAGTGGGTGGATAGTGATGGAGAATTTCTGTTTATAAACTCTGAACACTGTATGTATGATTTGTTTGTTTTCTCTGTGTGTGTGACCAACCAAGCGGATAATTCACAATTACTTTTCACTCTTTATGTTATTACTTTATTGTAAAAATCTGACATGTTATGTAATCAGACACACATAAACGCAAATATACAGTGTCAGCTATGAACACACACAAAAACACACACTCCTTTTAAAGTGGGTGCAAACTGTTGTTGCTAGGCAACAGGGAGCCGGCCAGTTGAATTTCAGGTGTGTGTGTGTATGTGTGTGAGAGAGAGAGAGAGAGAGAGAGTGAGTGTGTGTGTGATGCTGGTGTCCTGTTTCAGACCTTGTTCCGTATTGATGAGACTGTTGACTCTGAGTGTGTTTTCTCTCTCTGTGTTTTCTCTCTGTGTGCAGTGGGGCAGTGCGGGAGGCCGTGCATCGTGTGAGACTCTTCCTGCATGGACTCGCCGCCATGAGCAACAAGGAGATGGTTTCCACGGAGACAGGTCAGTCCTGTTCAGTCTCTATCAGCACATACTGTATGGAGTGTGTTAATGTTTAATAAGTCTGAATTCTAAAGAATAATGAGATTATGAGTTTGACATAGTTGGCTGTCAGGCCCGCCTCTTTATTTATTGTCAGGGTTACCTAAGTTAGGTTGAGTCAGCATTTCCAATATGGTAACAACCAATGACAGCTTCAAGACTCTACTTGAACAGATGGGCGACGTCACAGAAACCACGTCTGCCTAGAGTCCACACTAAATTTGTGTGTGTGTGTGTGTGTGTGTGTGCTGGCAGAGAACAAAGGACAGAGGAAAGTCTTTCTTCCTAACAAGCTGTTGGAGTGTCTCCCTCGTTTGTCTGGTTTGCCTAAAGAGCGGCTCAGGTGGAACACCAATGAGGTGAGTGTTTTGAGGCTGGCACACACTTCAAATCTTCGTAGAATTAGAGACCACACATTTGGCAGTAACAGAAAACAGAAAGCGCTTGATTTTCTCTTCTGATAGTGTGTGGTTTGTACTTAGAAGCAGACTACACACTAACTGATACTTCTCTCTTGCTTTGTAAAATGTGACTTTGGTGTAAACAAAAGTGTGAGACAGAAATAGGCAATGAAAAAAGATGGACTTTTAAACAGCCTTTATAACGGTTAAAGATTACAGTTTTTATTATCCTGATTATGGCCCAACTCTTCTCTTGGTCCGCCCTGTTGTGATACGTTTTGGACAAAGCAAAATATAAACATTCATGCTGTTGCCAAAAATCAACCAGTTGGTTTTGTCATTCGGAAGTCCAAAAAACTTTTATTTTCCCCGGCTCCATGAGTTTTGTTTGGTTTTGATAACTATCTCATCATGTTTTTGTCAGTCAGCTGTCGGCTCGCCACTTGATTGGCTCTTGTTCCAGGACACATGACATTACACACTGAGCTTGGAGTTAATCATTCTAAACACCCCCCTACATACAGGACCAGAATCAGCCTGATTATCGTGTAGCGTGTGCCCTCCTTAACTGTGTGTTTGAGGAAAACCAAGAGCAGGGTTCCAGACTGTGAGGTAAAGGTTGAGACTCCTCTGAATGACTCGTTCCGTCATGTGTTTCCGTAGGAGATTGCTTCTTACCTCATATCATTCGACAGACATGATGAGTGGCTCTCCTGCACCCTGAAAACAAGGTACACACACAAAAATACAGCACACGCCTGTTAGACGAAGCTAAGGGCGTGACGCCACTGATAACCGTCTCTGTTTGTTTCTCCAGGCCGAAGAATGGCAGCATCATCCTCTACAACAGGAAGAAGGTGAAGTACAGGAAGGACGGGTACTGCTGGAAGAAACGGAAGGATGGAAAAACGACGAGAGAGGACCACATGAAGCTGAAGGTCCAGGGCATGGAGGTCAGTTGCCGGGGTCATGACATCACGGTTGTTTATCTGTGTGCGCACAAATTGTAATCTGACTGCCTCCTGCTGTTTCAGTGCCTCTATGGCTGCTACGTCCATTCCTCCATCGTGCCAACATTCCACAGACGATGCTACTGGCTGCTGCAGGTGAACACACACACAGTTTTGGGCTGGTCACAGAAAAAAAAAGTATAGTATTACTCATTACTCTTTTTAAAAGTCATTATATTACTTGTTACTCTTTGCCAACAGTAATAGATTATACTACCGATTCTATTACTTTTCTGTACACCCCACGGAATTGGTAACTGTCATTTGATAGGAAAAGGAAAGTATGTGATGTCTGTTAACTGCTTCTCCAGTCCAGTATTAGTGTCATTTTTCTGGTGATATCTTTGTTTGCCAGCAAAATATTCACTGGGCACTGTCACACACTGGATATTTGTCAAAGTTTTTAACTCATTTTCACCTGCTTTTTGCCAACCTGTGTGGTTGTCTTCCCTTTTTACCAAAGACTTGTAGCACTTCCAAGATTTCTTGGTAATTGAATAGTGCCTTATACATAAAGTTCATTGTTATTATTATATCTCACTGTGATTCTGAGTTTGCACACAGCCTCTGTGAAGATGGCAGGTGCGTTTTTTTCTGCCTGTAAATCCATTAAAGGGCTTTGTCATACATATCTGATAGTTTTTCAAATCCAGTCTAAGTTGAAAGAGTCTCAGTACTTGGACACAACGTACATTCGGCAACGATCCTGTCATTTTCCTCTCAACAACGTTAAAGTAATGGATGTATTTCCAGCTGCTAAATGTAATCATATACTGCTCCAGCTGGGGTTGCCAGGTAAAATGCTAAAGACAAACCAATTGGTCAAGAAAACTAAAAGATGACCAAGTCTGCTGGAAACCTACACACCTGGCAACCATGAAGCAAGCTACTTTGCTGCTCAGCTGTCGTGGGGGATGAAATTAATCTGCAGATTGTTGTATTTTCAATCTTTAGAGGGTTGTTAACAACAGTGAGGAAGCTAAATGTTATTTCTTGGGTGAGTAAATGTGATATTATTACAGTAAAGTGTCACTGCCCAACACTGCACACACACATCATCAAACTGAAGTGATGATGGAATAAAAGGATCATTCATATCTGTTTGACAGAACCCAGACATTGTTCTGGTTCACTACCTGAACGTGCCGTCCCTGGAGGATTCTGGGAAATGCAGTCCGCTGCTGTGTGCAGTTGCAGACCGACATGACAGTGTGAGGTGGAGCCAAGACGACCTGCTGAACCAGCTGAAGCCCATGTGTAAGTACATGAGGGTGAATCAGTGACACCACTCCAGACTTTCTACCTGTGTGTGTGAGTGTGTGTGTGTGAGTCTGCTGGGTTAACATGCTGTGTGTGTGTGTGTGTGTGTGTGTGTGTGTGTCAGTCCACAGTATGAAGTGTTCGGTTGGTTCCGGTGATTTCAGCATCGAGGAGTTGGTTCAGCACATTCTGGACCGACAGAGAACCAAACCACAGCCTCGCACACACGCCTGCCTCTGTAACACCAGCCAGGGTAACGCATCACTGTGACATCACTGTGACATCACTGCCAGGTGCCAGCATTCTTACCTGTGCGTTTGTGTTTGTGTTTGTGTGAAGTCTCTTCAGGTGTGAACATTCCTCACCGCTGTAATAGCACAAAGCATCGCATCATCTCCCCCAAACTGCCGCCCTCCTCCTGCAGACCCGCCCCCTCGCCGCTCGCCACAGAGGGAGCGGAAGCGGTGCGAGGAGGAGGAGGGGAAGGGGGAGGAGAAGCCAAACAGCCCCACCTGCAAACTAAGAACGAACCCGCCTCGTCTCCCTGCCCCACCTCCACGTAAGTCTCATGCAAAACTGAGGTACGGCAAGCATGAAGGGACATTTGACAAAGTTCCTCTTTGTTTCTCCTTTAGCGCCGCCTCCTCACCCCCTCAGCCGCACAGAGCGACCATCACTGTGGGCAGCCATGGCAACGGCTTCTACAATGACCACCACGGAAATCTAACGACGGTTGCTCTGCCTCAGAACGCTGTTATCGTCATGGCGACAACCGCCGCCATGGGAGGAGGTAGTGGAGGTGGGGTCAAGGTGGAGGAGGCCGGAAAGGGGCGAAGCCTCTCCCTCACCCACTCGGGACAGCTGGTCCTCTCCCCTGCAATCCCCCCCCCTGCTGGAAAGCCTGCCTCCCCCTCGCCGCCCTCCTCCTCCTCACCCACTCCCCCCTCCCTCCCTCCCCCACCTGTCCAGGTGCCAGGGGTGGCCACGCTCTCCCTCACCCTCCTCCCCTCGCCTGTCATCGGGGGCCTGCTCCTCACCCCTTCCTCCAACACCACCTCCTCCTCCCTACGCTCTCCGCACCCTCCTGCCGTCGCCTCCCCTCCCTCTCCCCCTTCCTNTCTCTCACCCCTGTGTTTGACCCGGACGCTTTCCTCAACTCCCCCAAACAGGGTCAGACTTACGGCGGCCCACCTCCCACCTTCTCCTCCACCCCCTCCCCCGTCCTCTGCTCCTCCTCCCCCTTATCTCCCCCTTCACTTGCTCTTTCTCTCTCCCCGACCTCCACACCTCCCTCCTCTGTCTCCCCTCCATCCTCTCTCTCCTCCCTTTCCTCCTCCTCTTCCTCCGAGGCTGACAGGAAAGACCCAGCAGCCACCTCCTCCTCCTCCTCACCCTCTCTCCCTCCCTCCCTCTCTCTCACCCTGTCTCCCACCTCCTCTGTGGCTCAGCCCCTCCTCCCACTCTGCCTGGAGCTGGGAGCTCTGGGGGAGTCAGAGGGAAGGAGGGAGGAGGAGGAGACAGAGGGAGATGATGGGGAGGTGAAGGATCGGAGAGATGCTGATGATGATGACGATGATGAAGGCAGCGCTCCTCCCACCAAACTGGCTCTGCTGCAGGTGAGACACGTCACAGCTCAGGTAAAGAGGGACTACTTCCTGTTCCTGTATTCATCCGCTCTGTTTTTTATCCTTAGACGAGCCACACCTCTTCCTCCTCGTCTCCAAGGCAACACGCAGGAAGTAGCACTGCTTCACTCCTATTGGTTTGTCCCGACACTGTGAGCCAGCCGGCCAATCAGACGCAGCAGGACTCTGAGGGAAAGCAACCATTGGTGCGAAGACAGCCCTACTGTCACCTGCCTGCACCTGAAGCCTCGCCTCCTGCTCCTGTATCCCATCAGCCCCTGCTGCTGCAGCAGAGCTTGTCAGCTTTCACCAAAGCGAACGCTGTCACCCTGGCGACAAATGACTCCACTCCTGTTGCCGTCGCCATGGACACCACTCACCCTGCACCAACACCGGTTCAGGTGAAGGAAGAGAGGAGGCGGGACTTCGACACCGAGGACAACCACATGGACACACACTTGGAGGAGGAGGAGGTGGAGCCCTGCGAGCGAGGAGGGGAGGAGCTGGACATTTCCTTCGACAGCCAGTTTCCTGACCTCATCTCTGACCTCATGACGGAGGAGGCCAATCCCATCGCGGCTCAGCCGCCCCCACCTGTGGCCTCCACCACCACCCCAAACCCAGCGATATTCCCCACCGGGGTCCGCTACATGGTGCCCCCACAGCCCTCCCCTTCTTCTTCCTTCCTCCCTTTTCCTCACCCTCTGCCATCCTCCTCCACTCGGCTCGCCTCCATCACAGACTTCTCCCCGGAGTGGTCGTACCCTGAGGTAACCAATCACGGCGCTCACCTGCTCACATCACAGCTACTGTAACCAGTAGTTATCAGGATTATGTCATCATATTAACTCGCAGATTTTTTTCAAAGAACTTTTAATTTGAGACAAAACTGCTTTAAAAATTTGTATCCAATGAGGTGAGAGCTTGTTCAGCACCGTCTGTGTTTGTCCAGCAGGGGGCAGCAGAGGGACAGTTAGGTTTCACGTGCTGCTGTTTTAAATGTTTGGCTCTGATGTGGACGGAGGAAGTGAACGTTTTCTAAACACGTCAGATATATCATTGTGTCATTATTATGTAGCTGCTGCTCAGTGTGCTAAAATGTGTGTGTGTGTGTGTGTGTGTGTGTGTGTGTGTGTGTGTGTGTGTGTGTGTGTGTGCTCAGGGAGGTGTGAAGGTGTTAATCACAGGACCATGGAGCGAGCTGTCTGGCAGGTACTCCTGTGTTTTCGATCAGAGCACTGTCCCTGCATCGCTGATCCAGCCCGGAGTGCTGCGCTGCTACTGCCCAGGTACACACACACACACACACACACACACACACACACACACACACACACATGCACACACACATCTCTTTTTTTCCCTGGTAACTGCTGTCATTATAAAGCTGTAACCCTGGTGCGTGTCTTTTCTTTGTCCCTCAGCTCATGAAGCCGGCCTGGTGTGTCTGCAGGTTCTGGAGTCTGGAGGTTCTGTTTCCTCTTCGGTTCTGTTCGAGTATCGAGCCCGAAATGCCAGCTCTCTGCCCAGCTCGCAGCTCGACTGGCTCTCATTGGACGGTAAGACTCCTCCCCTGCGTGTCACATGATCACACACTCCTCTGTAGCTCCAGTGATGGAGTCCAGACCTCGTCCTGCACTCTGAGGTTCTGGTTCTTCAAAGTTCACAGATAAACCAATGAGCCCTCCACATTCCTGCAGCTCTGATCACACTTCTCTTCACACTTTTTTACTCCTTTAACCTCTGTGACGCTACAGGGAAGTTCCAGAGTCAGGAAACTTTTTCATTTTTATTCCAGATTGATATTTCACTTTAGAAATCCCCACTGAAAAGTTTGCCTCCTGTGCTTGTTTATTTATTTTTTTGGGTTAATTAATGGCTCTAGAGTTTATTCTGAATTTTAAAAAGTTGTGGTCTTCTTTAGTTTATATTTTGTCTCTAGTTTTGTTCAAAATTGATAAAGTTTAGCTTCAGTTTTGATCCAAGAAAAAGGCATTATTTTTCTCTGTTAATAAAGTTTGCTCTAGCTTCTCTTAGTCTGGATTAAAAAAACATTCTTGAGACTGGTTTTTCTTCTACGTTAAAAAAGTTCATATCTAGTTTTTATTCTGGACAAAGACAGTTTAGCTCAAGTTTTTTTTTTTATTTTATTGTATGTTAACTGAATTGAGCTCTAGATTTAATTCTGGATCAGTGAAGATTGGCTCTAGTTTTGATTTTGAGTTTAAAAAAGTTTGATGCTTATTTTTCCTGGATTGATAAAGTTCAAATGAAGTTATATCCTGGATTGCTTAAGTTTGCTCTGGATTTTATTCTGGATAAAGACAGGCTCAAGTTTTTTTTTTTTTTTTTTTTTTGTGGGTTAACTGAATTGGGCTCTAGCATTTAGTTCTGGATCAATAGAGATTGGCTTTAGTTGCAATTATGTGTTAAAAACTGCTGGATACTGTTAATTTTTTCTGGATTGATAAAGTGTAGTAATGCAAATGTAGATTTTACCCTGGATTAATTGAATTTTGCTCTAGTTTTTAATTTATAGATTAAGAAAGTTTGGCTCCAGCTTTTATACTGGTTCAAAGAAGTAAATATCTCAAGCTTTTATTCTGGATAAAGACAGTTTGCTTCTACTTTCAATCTGGGTTTATGAATAGGTGTGCACGATATATCGGTACTTTTATTATTTTGCACAGAAAATGATAAACATCAAATGTGATAGGAGGGTGTACCATATTACTGTAAGCTAATTCCAATATAGAAGAAAATTGAAGATCGCTGCAATTTGGCGTGCGGAAAAATATCGGTATCGGTTAATGGCTAAATGAATTGTAAAATATCGCCATATCGGATATCGGCCAAAAATCCAATATCATACATCCCCATTCATACAGTTAGAATCCTTTTTCTACTCTGGATTATTAAAGTTTGGCTCTAGCTTTGATTCTGGTTTGGATTTTGATTTACTGGATTGGGCTCTAGATCAATTTCTGGCTCTAGTATTGGTTTGGAACAAGGAAAGAAGTTTTGTTCTTGTTTTTTCTGGATTAGTAAAGTTTCAATGTGGTTTTGGCCGCTGGTTACTTCAATTTTGCTCAGGTTTTTCTTCTGGATGAAGACAAGTTTTTGTATTTTTATTCTGGGTTTATGAGGTTTTACGAGGCTCTAATTTTGATTCTGGATGAAAACAGTTTGGTTCTGCTTTTATCTGGATTTTGAAGCTTTGAATTTAGATTGTGCTGTGGATTAACAAAGTTTGGCTCTGGTTTTGATACTGCTTAACAATGTTTGTGGAACTTCTTTCGGATTAATCTGCAGATGTTCTAGAATTCTGCCTTTGATGTCAGAATTCTAGAACGTCTGACCGGCTCCTGATTGGTCGATGCCCGAGTGTGATGTTAGAGGATGAGCAGCTCCGTGTGAACATGATGAATGGAGACACTTTGACTACATGAAAACTAAATTAGACGTTAAAAAAAAACAGGACGGGGTCAAAGATAGAGACGAGAGTGCGTGCCCCCCCCCCCTCCCTGATTGATGTGGTTGAGCTGTTTTCCACTGTCATCACCTGTAGACAAACGCAGTCGTCAGGACTTGCTGCTATTTCAGACTCTGACTGAATCTGTTTGAACCTCCACACACACACACACATACATACCATCATCTCTCACCAGCATCTCTCAAACCTCCTCTTTCTTTCTTTCTCAACTTTCTCTTTTTCTACTGGACAATCTCAACTTCTTTCGCTCCTCTCCTTCTCCTTCTTCTTCTCTCTCTCTCTCTCTCTCTCCTCTTCTGTCTTTCTCTCCTCCTGTCTGCCCGCCTGTGGTTTTTTGGACTCTGTCGGGGGTTTTTTAGGCTCAGGGCCAAGAATGTGAGACATCCCTCTCCACCCCTCCCTCCCTCACTGTGGATTTCCCATCATGCCTTTCTGCTGTTTGGACATCCAGCTTGCAGACCAACTGCACCGAACAACCGAGCACACGCTACCTTACCTCTCTCTCTCACTCTCTCTCTCCCTCTCTCTCGTAACTTGTTGATCCTTGCTTGACCGTTTTGTCTTAGCGTGTGTGTGTGTGTGTGTGTGTGTGTGTGTGTGTGTGTGTGTGTGTGTGCATGCTCTGGATCTCAGCCCGCGCTGTCTCTCATCAGCTCGTCGTCTCTGTGCATTTTCAGATCGAGTATGCGTGTGTGTTTGTGCGTGCATGTAGGGGTGAATTTATCCTGTGACATCATGGCGAGCCCAAAATGCTCCTCACCTGTGCGAACGCACTGAGAGAGAGGGACAAAGAGACAGGGAGAGAGAGAGACAGTGACAGAGGAGAGGAAGAGAGAGGGATGATTTTTGGACAAACGGACAAACAGAAGATGGACGGCACTCAGCAGCAGGACGGTGTTGGTAGGATCAGACTGTTTGTGTGTGTTTCTTAAGTACTAGTAATGATGTCTGTCCCATAACCATGGTAACAAGAATCTACGTTGACAGTAAAATGAGTCAGAAACTGCTCTCAGATCAGATTTGTTGTTATGTCTTTAATGTTTGTTGTCTGTGGCGGTATCACCTGTGCAGGTGCATTAACGTTCTGACTTAAAGCCTCGGCTCTGAGGTTCCCACTGAAAACTGTGAGATCAGAATAAAATAACATGTTCCTTAAGTCTGACTGCATCAGACTGAGGATTTATACTCAATTAATAAAATCAAGCAGCAAACTTTTCTTCTTAGAATAAGAAAAAAAGAGAAAACTTTACAGACTTAGAATAAAAACCAGAGGGAAACATAACAAATCAATTTTAAAATTAGACCCAAACGTATAAAATCCAAATTTAAAACAAGAGTCAAACTTTACTTATAGAAGCAGGGGCACAAATTTTGTCCGCCAGAGTTAAAAACAAAGTCAACCATATTTTATCCATTAAAAAAACAGAAGCGCCAAATTTGTTAAAAACTCTTTAGAGTAGAAGCAAAGTGCAAAAATTCTCATTCAAAACAAGAATTGCCACCCTGGATAGAGACGGAGTAAATACCTGGAACCAATTTTCTTGTCTAGAATAAAAACCAGGGGCAAACATTGTTAATCAGTTGTAAACAGTAGAGCCAAACTTTTCTAACTTTGATTTAAAACTAACTTGACTTTACAGGACTCAGTTTTCAAGATTCTTATACAGAGTAAAAAGCTGGCTCAAACAGTTAAACCATGATAAACATTAGGGTTAATTTTTTTTTTACTCTGGAATAAAAAATAGAGCCAAACTTTTTAATCCAGAATAAAAAACTACAAACCAAATTATCTCATCTAGAATACAGAACAGGGTCAAACATAATTAATCATCAATAAAAAATAATAAAGCTGTTTTTGTTATGCTGGAATAAAAAGTAGAGCCAACATTTTAATCCGGAATGAAAATTAGGAACCAAGTTTTCTCATCTGGCATAAAAAAACAGACTAAAAACAATTCAGCAAATCAAGAATATAGAGCCAAATTCTGTTAATCTGGAAAAAATGGTGAAACAAAATCTATAATGCAGAATAAAAAATGGCAACCAAATTTTCTCATCCAAAATAAAAACAAGAGTAAAACATAATCAGTTTATAATAAACCACATTTTCTCAACTAGAATAAAAACCAGAGGCAAAGGTAATCAACCTATAGTAAAATGTAGAGTCAAACTTTATCAATTTGGAATAAAAGCTAAAACCAAGCATTGATAATCCGGAATAAAAATCAGGGACAAACTCTTAGTGTCTGGAAAAATGCTAAAGCCACAATTTACAAATCCAGAAACCACAATTTCTTATCAACCATAATTGATACAGAATAAAAAAAGGGACTAAATGTCATTAATCTGGAATAAAAGTGAATCCAATCCTGAACAAGTAACTGGAGCCAAACTTTATTCACCCAGAATAAACGCTAGAAATAAATATTTTTAACTCAGATCCATTTAACAAACAAACATATTAAATTAAATTTTCTTCTCCTCTTGAGGACAGACCTGAAAAAAACTGACTTTTTACTGAACGGCATGACGATGACTTCACTTCCTGTTTGTGCAAAAGACCGAATGAAGATCCAGAGCTTTGGTTCGAGGACACTATTTTTTTTTCTCTCCATTCATCAGTTTATCGCAGCCACATAATCATTCAGGGCAACCCCCTGTGTGTCTGCGTGTACACAGGTCACAGTGTATCAGGCTATATTAGGGACACTGCTTTTATTTCCTACACACACACACACACACACACACACACAGAGTCAAACTGTGCCAGGCGGCTGGATGATTGAAGTCAGTCTAGATAGTTTCCATCTGAGACACTCAGTATGTGTGTATGTGTGTGTGTGTTTGTGTGTGTGTGTGCGCTCTCATGTATCACTGACATCGTGGGGACTCACCTTCTGTCAGGGGACGAACTAGAAGTCCTCATAGCGTGAGTTCTTGTCTTTCTGACAAGTTTTAAAGTGTCAGTGAGACAGGAAGTGAATGTAAGTCAATGTGATGTTCCCTCTGGGTCCAAGAGATATTACTGTGTGTGTGTTTGTGCGTGTGTGTGAGAATGTGTGTGTCTTAACGAGGCTCTCTTTAAACAGTTATTTAAGGGAGAGTTTTCCATTTGTCTCCTGGTTAGAGCTTTCGACACACACACACACACACACACTTTTTTTAACCTCACTATGATTAAGAGTGATACGTCCAGAGATCCTCCAATCAGACGCAGCAGGACGTCTCACTCTGTGCGTTCTCTGTTTGCAGACAATCAGTTCAGGATGTCGATCCTGGAGCGGCTGGAGCAGATGGAGCGCAGGATGGCGGAGATGGCCGCCCGTGACAATCACCACCATCAGCAACAGCAACAACAACATCAACAGCATCAACAGCACAGCAACCAGCTGGCCGCGCCCCCTCCTCCACCTTTACCTGAGGAGCAGGAACAGGTGAGGCTGGAATCAAACTGATGTTGGGGTTGTGAAGGAGAAAACATTCTGGGATGAGCTTTGAGTGGAGAGTCGCTGATGGTTGACCGTCAGCTTGATCTGATAAACAGGTTAACGAGAACAGTTTGACCTGGTGGCAAATCTCTTTAAAACGCCTCCACAGGGCGACCTCTGCTGAACTCTGCGCCCTCTCTGATGTCACCAGGGATTAGGAGTTTAAATAGAACTCATCGAACTCATCGCCGTGTTCGAGTTTGAGATGATTTGAGCTTTGTGACACGAAGCGCCGTCCCGCCGCATCGTTCGGAGACGGTCTCCTGTCTGTTTGTGCAGCAGCTGTCCCAGAGCAGATAGATGACTGACAGCTGTGTGATAACAGGAAGTGTTTCCAGGTTTAAACTCTCCCTCTCTCTCACTCTGATGTCAGTCATTTATAGCCTCGCTCGCCCGTGTGCGTCACACTAGGAGGGAGAGAGGAGGGGGGGAGGATGAGACGTGCATGCCAGGGACAGTCACAGGGAAAAACCGGAGGAGGGGGGTGAATGTAATGTTTCCTACCAGCTGAGGGGAGGAGGGGGGGAGGAGGGGGAGGAGGTGAGACAGTTCACCTGAAACAACCTGCTCACACAAGTCACTCATCACCCATCAATACGTCTGATAATAAAACACGTTTTTAGATGAAGAAGAAGAAGAAGAAGTCACAGCACAGCCTTACTGCTTCCTGGATACAGCCATGATCACTCTCTGATTGGTGGAAAGTGTCACACAGCTGCTTGTATTTGTGTTTGGGTCACTTAGTTTGGATTAACCCAGTTATATCAGGATCCAGGGACCAGTTACGAGACTCATCTCTGACCTCGGGGTCAATACTCTGATCTGATTGGCTGCAGCATGTTCAGTATTTCCTGGAAACGAGATACCAGACAGAAACTGAGGCGGTGTCTCGATTCGAATAGGTCCGTCAGTTCACCTACATAAAATGCACTGTGTACAAAAGGACACTAAATCTTACAGGATGATGTTGTCCAAAATCACATTTCACAATCATTCACTGGTGTGCTACCGTTATTCTTTGTTTACAAACATTAACCACCGTTCATTCTGTTCCTGCCCCTTCCTCTATATGTAGCCAATACGTCGACCATTGTCTTGAGTGCATCAGCTGAGAAATCAAAGTGCACTGTGTTTTTACCTCAGTGTAAACACACTCGTGCACTCCAAATAGTGAGTGTAAGCGCAGAAGTATCTCATTTGCAACAAAGCCAGAGACTCCACATTTTAGACTGGCACACAAAATTGATGCTCAACCTGGATTTTATTTATTCTGGTAAATATCTTATTCTTGAATGTTTATGTCTCTAAGAGATGGGTTCTTCAGGAACATCCCCAAACAATCAGAACCTCTATTTTACATCAGTTTCCTGCTTGCCAGAAACATCATCACTATGTATCGTCGATATTTTTTACATCCATGAAACAACCTTGAAGTAGCTCGGGTGGTTCAATCCAACCTGTGACACTTTTTTTCTCAAAAAGATATAAAAAACCTTAAAAAAATACTAACTTGAAAAAGGAAGAGGAACAGTGGAAACAGGAGCTGGGCTTTCTGATAGAAAAGGGACAGAAGAGCAGAAGAAAGCTAAACAGGAGAGTGATAGAGCACGAGCTAAAGGCTAAAACATGAGCTGAGCTGTTTGTGATATTGTTAATTTCAAACCCACATGCAGCAGTTGTTTTACAGTGATCTGTTCAAACTTGAGAGTTTATCAATAAAATAAAGAGCCAGGTTATGTTTGCTCTGCTTGGTAGATGAGCACTGGTAGGACATAACAAGAATTCACTCACGTTACACATGACAGTCACGTCTCAGAGGGTGTTTGATCTGAAAATCACATTAAGTTCTTTTTACTACTTTATAGTAAAGGCTTTTTTCCCTCTTTCTGTGTGTGTGTCAGTCCTCACAGTGGTTCGAGAGGCGGATTGTGGGAGTGTGCGAGCGGATGATGAAGGGAGGACGATGGGGAGGAGGAGGAGGAGGAGAGAGGCTCCATCACTCTGTGCGTCACCGCGGGATGACACTGCTCCACCTGGCTGCTGCACAGGGATACACACACCTGATACACACGCTCATCCACTGGAGGTACACACACACACTTTTTGACCTGATGGATGGTACATGCACACACACACACACACACACTCTTGACTCCCTCTTCTGTGTCTCGGCTGTAGGAGTGTAAACAGCGACAGTTTGGATTTGGAACAAGAAGTCGACCCTCTGAACATCGACCACTTCTCCTGCACGCCTCTGGTAAGAACACACACAGCACAGTCCTCACGCTTTGATTGGTCGTTTTTTTTATGATGAGTTACTATCAAGCAGGTTGGGAGAATCTTAATTAGACTTAAGTTTGTTGAATTACAATCATGCATCACTGAAGAAGGCTAAAGAGAATACAGCAGAAGAAATGAAGAGCGTTCTCTCACAGACTGATGTAATGTCAGACGCCCCCTGCTGGTTATTAGAGAGAAAGCAACTTTACTCATTTTAACTTACCTAAACCCATCAATCAGAGCGCAGGACTCAGTGTGTTCACCATGTCCGTGTGTGTTTGTGTGTGTGTGTGTGTTGCAGATGTGGGCGTGTGCTCTCGGCCACCAGAGGGCAGCAGAGCTCCTCTACGGCTGGAACAGCTCCGCTCTGGGGATCCCCGACTCGCTTGGACGCCTGCCACTCGCCGTGGCACGCTCCCGAGGACACACCCGCCTGGCTATGGCGCTGGAGGAGCTTCACACGCACACACATATGACGCCAAGTGACACTCCTCCAGCAGACACACCAACGGCAGCGACGCCGCAGCACCAGCTGCCCCCGTCACCTCTCTCCACCAGCCCAGACACAGGTAACTCACCTGCTGCTCCTACAAGTCATGTGACCTGATTCCTCATCTCTGATTGGCTGTCTGCTTTCTCCCCCTGCAGGTCTGAGCTCCTCCAGCAGCCTCCCCTCCCCAAGTGACCCCTCCTCACCCTCACCAAGCTCCGCCTACTCCAGCGGCCCCGCCCCCATGGACACCTCTCCTTCCTCCCCTTCTTCTCTTTCATCCTCCTCTTCCTCTCTGCCCGTCTCCCCTCCCTCCCCGTCCTCCCTCCCCCTCTCCTCCCTGCCTCCTGTGTCCATGTGGGGGGAGGAGCCCAATGCTGGGCTGAGCCCAGGTAACCCAGGTAACCAATGTGACTTTTCAAAATAAGAGTCTGCTTCCTGCTTTGTGTCTGGGCTCTGACGCTTTTTCATTTCTTCACAGGTTTGAACCCCTGTGGTTCCAGAGACTCGACACTTTACCTCATGGACTACGAGAGCGCCTGCCCCGCCTCCCCCAGCCACCCACACACATACCCACACGCACACACAGCAGGCGGGCGGCGAGCACACATCGCCGCCACGCTGGAAGAGCAGCTACTGAGCTACACTGAAAATGCAGAGAACGAAGGTGAAGAGGAGGAGTACCTGGAGGAGGAGGTGCTGCAGGTACGACGAACCAGGGATTTTTTATGTTCCAGGCAGAAACAACATTTAAACAACGGCAACCAGTTAATTCTGGGGGTTGGGGTGGTCGTTCTGGAAAGAACGAAAAGATGAAGGTAGTTTGCTTTTGGGAATGAATTTGTGCTCTCTTCTGGTCTGTAAATTATCAGACCATAATGTCAACGCCTGATAATGCACAGAACTGGTGAATGATAGAAAGTGTTAATGTTACACTGAACAACTGTGGCTGACATGGAACGATTTTAATGGTGAGCGTTAAGAGAATGTAAATTTTTGGGTGAAAACCGATAAACTTATGATGCTGTTTTTATTTGAAACGAACTGATTGAGACAAAATTTCTGGTTCAAAGCCCCGCTACAAACTGGTCACATGACACAGAGCAGCGTCAGAGTTTATCCTCCTCTAAAGATGGCGTAATGTTTCCTCACATGACAGGTCGACATGGCAACACTGGCAGAGCAAATCATCGAGGCAACACCTGAGCGAATCAAACAGGAGGACTTCCCCAGGGGGGCGGAGTCACCTCTCAGAGAGAGGCGGGACAATCCAGCCATACAGGACACCTGGCTGGCTACTTACCTGGACACAGTGGACGCCCACACACACTCCCCACCCAGGTGAGCCAAGTGTTAAAGGGCCCGTTTACACGAGAACGGTTTTAGGGTGAGACGCAAAAGTTTTGTTGTGCTGGCGTTTCAGCCGACCTAAAATGCAAACTTTTGAAAACATTTTAGTTGTGAAAACGGGGCCAAAAAGTCGAACGGCTCTATGCAATGCCTTATGGGTGCTACCATGAGGACTGAACGTGTGTGTGCTCTTGCAGACGAGTGTGTCCCCCCTCGCCCCTCAGTGCCCTCGCTCTCCAGAGGCTCCGCCCCCCTTCCTCCGCAGCGTGGGCGGAGTTCCTGAACGCCTCAGCCAACGGGAAGATGGAGAGAGACTTCGCCCTGCTGACGCTGACGGACGGCGAGCAGAGGGAGCTTTACGAGGCGGCGAGGATCATCCAGAACGCCTTCAGACGATACAAGGTGAGACCCCGCCCCCTGGTGGCCGCAGAGTGTAAATGTTCCTCTGTCACACAGGAACAGCCGGGGCTTTAACGGCGTTTCTTCTTCGTCTGCAGGGTCGGAGGTTAAAGGAGCAGCAGGACATGGCTGCGGCCGTCATCCAGAGGTGCTACAGGAAGTACAAACAGGTGTGTGTGAATATATATGTGTGTGTGTGTGTTTTAGTGTGTGTGTCCTCCAGCTTCACTAACACTGAACTAACCTGCTGTGTCTCTTCACCATCTCTCTCTCTCTCTCTCTCTCGCTGGCTAGCTAACATGGATAGCTCTGAAGGTAATATAGCTGAAGAGTAGATGTAGTGATGTGTAGTCAGTGTGTGTATCAGTGTGTGTGTACAAGTGTGTGTGTGAATAGCACCCGTCAGACCTGAATCCTTCCTGTAGCTCAGACTCGCAGACAGGGTTCCTACACATCCTTAAAAACTCTGAAAAAGTCTTAAATTCATGTTTTTAAAACTAAGGCCTTAAAAAGTCTTAAATCCATTAAAATGTTATATTCTGGTCTTAGATAATTTACTTAAAGGTCTTAAATTTGTCAGGGCAGGATTGTATTGTTTTCCTTTTTTCACGGGAGAGTTCGAGAAGGAGATGTAGAGTAGATACTGTCTTATAAGCTGCTGAAATAAATTGATGTCTGTACCCGAGCTTGGCAGTCTGTGACTACGGGTCACTGTTTGTACTTTTACATACAGTTGTTAACGAAAGGGCACTGAAGATCACTTTATGTTCAATTAACAGACAAAAAGTAAACTTGAATGAGTTTCATTTAGTGACACATGCTTTGATTTGATTGTAATACAGCAGAATCCCTAAACCATCAACTATATTTATGTGTTTTTGGTCTTAAATTTCATTCAAAGCAGCATTAAAAAGTCTTAAATTGGACTCGCCAAAACTTGCAGGTACCCTGACTGATCGTCCTCCTCTTCCTCCTCCTCTTTGACCCATCTGATGTCAGTAGTTGTTTCCCGTGTGTCGTCTCACGCCGCTCTCTGTCTCCTCAGTACGCGCTCTACAAGAAGATGACCCAGGCGGCCATCTTGATCCAGTCCAAGTTCAGGTCGTACTACGAGCAGAAGCGTTTCCAGCAGAGCCGGCGAGCGGCCGTGCTCATCCAGCAGTACTACCGCAGCTACAAGGAGTACGAGAGGCTCAAACAGGCTCCGAGGGGCGCGGCCAGTCACAACCCCAAGATCAAGTAAGACCCCGAGACCAGATCAGACTAAATCCAGCTCAGGAGGATAAACCCTGAAACCAAACAACCAGTTTATTAGAATCGATGAAACAAATCTGAGACACGAGCCTGAAAGATAATCAGACTTTCAATCATTTCTCCAGACATGGTACTTAAACGTGATCCTTAACCCTGTAAAGCCTGACCTATCAAAAAATGGTCAGAAAATTCCAATTTTGTGGAACTGAGATGTTTATTAACCCTTTTAACAAAATCCACAAAAAATATCACTTTATCATTTCATTCATGATATATTTCTTGTATCACGTTTGACACACTGGGCAATTTTGCGAACTATTGTATCTGTTTTATTTAAGTTTTTTAGAATAGAATAGAACAGAATAATCTTTATTGATCCCCCATGGGAGAAATTTCCACGTCACAGCAGCTCAAAAACATTCCAAGTGCAAAAGGTGCAACAATAAAATAAAATCATAAAACAGAATCAAGTAGAATGAAAATAAAAATAAAAAACAAATAAGATAAAAAAATGAACTAAAAAATTAGCTGTAGAATTAATTATAATGATAATAACAATAATAACAACAACAGCAATAATAATCATTATGATTATCACTACTATTATCATTATTACTATAATAATAAAGACTTAAGATAGTTGTTAGAAATGAGCAATTTAGAAAAAAAAAAAAAAAACTTGCACTATTTACAAAGAATGATGGTACACAAGAATAATGAAAAGTGACCAGTGAAAGTATTAGTAAATATGCTTTTATTTCATGATGAAAACACTTATTTTTTTTATTAGAAAGTAACTGTTTTGATGTTATTCTTGCTGCAACTTCTTGAAAATCAGCACTGATTTTCCTGCAAATATGAAACATGGTCTGAAATGCAAACAGTACCGGAAAACAAGATTCAAACAATAATCTAGAAACATGACCTGAAGATGTGAACTAAAATTTTATGGTGCATGATCCTGGAGCCTTTTCGTGAATTCTATCCTGAAACATGAGCGTAAAGAAAAGATGCTGAAAGTTGATATTGACCTAAAACATTATTTAAAACATAATATATAATCTGACTTTGATAAATGACACCCTGCAAATAATTAAAGCTTGATCTGACTCTTACACATGATCCTGAATCACCCTGGAAACATGGTCTGGAATAAGATTAAAAAATGTTCCAGAAATTTGATCTTGAAACATGAACCTAGGGGCTTTTCTTGAACATGATCCTGAAACTTGATGCTTGATTTTGAAACATTATCTGACTTTGAAACATGATCTCACTCTAAAACACAAACCAGAATCAGTCCTGAGACCTTATCTCCTAATATAAATCTGAAACATGATCCAGAAACAGGATCTGATGTTGGATGAATCAGCTGGTATTGATCCTCGTTTTTGTCCCATCAGGGGGTCGTTCTTGACGAAGAAGCAGGACCAGGCAGCGAGGAAGATCATGAGGTTCCTGAGACGCTGCAGACACAGGTCTCACACACACACACACACACACACACACACACACACACACACACACACACACACACGTATGTGGTCTTTGCGTGTTGGTGCTGACCATAGACTGTATAATGAGTGGACGTAACGACGTTCGGCTCAAACTGAAGCTTCCAGCAGATGCCCCGCCCCCTGGTGTCTGGCTGCAGTATAGGTCATAAGCCCCGCCCCCTGGTGTCTGGCTGCAGTATAGGTCATAAGCCCCGCCCCCTGGTGTCTGGCTGCAGTATAGGTCATAAGCCCCTCCCCCTGGTGTCTGGCTGCAGTATAGGTCATAAGCCCCGCCTCCCCATGTATTTCAGATATGAGCCGGGAAAACTTTAAAAAATTACGATAGCTCGTAGAAACGTTTCTCTCATCCTTACGCTAAGGTATGCCATGCATTCCAGTATGACGATGTCATCTGGCTGCATGGTGTTCAGGTGTTTTTTTCCTGAGAAGTTAGTTTCTCATTAGTTATTGGACGTTAATAACCTTGTTATAAGTTTCATTTTACGATAGTTGACAGCTGCTGTTCGTGAGTTGTTTTTATCGGGGATATAAGAAACTTCAGGAAAGAGCCAAAAGGAGACTAAACCTTCTGAAGAAGACGAAATAAATATTTTTATTTCTCTTTTTTACTTGGCTCCACCGGAAATTCTCTACTGCGCAGACTCTGGCTGCACAATGGCGGCTAGAGAAACGGGGTTTTTTGGCTTCAAAATCGTAGAACGGTGACAGGTGGAAGCACGCTGTCCATTCTATATACAGTCATTGGTGCTGACGGTCGTTGTTGTGCGTTTGCAGGATCAAGGAGCTGAAGCAGACGAGGGAGCTGGAGAGGAGAGGACTGACCACCTAAAGCTTTCTTCATTTCGTTTTCACATGACGGGGGGGGGGAAGATGGAGAGAAGGACGAGTGAAGGAGGTGGAGAGAGACAGACGAGTGACGATTACAAGGATAAGAGGACGAGGAGGAGGAGGAGAGACGGATGAGTGAAACGTTCTGACAGACACGAACGCATCAGAGCGATGGAGAGAAGAGAGGGACGAAGAGATGCCTTACCCACACTCACTCTATTCCTCCTTTAATCTGCTTCTCTCATCTATCTATATATCTACTGCCTGTGTGTCTGTGTGTCTGTCTGTCTGTCTGTGTCCGTCTGTCTGTCTGTCTGTCCGTCTGTCTGTCTCTCTCTCCTGGTTGAATGTAGCTGTCCGTCTGCAGCTCACAGCTTCATTCAAAGCGTCTCCCTGAGTTTAAAAATGAAACCACATCATTGAAGCATCAGCTCACGTCTCTCCCGGGGGGCTGCCCCAGATGCATGCTGGGATACGTGTGTAAAGTCTCTGAGTGGATCTGTGTGCTGAGATGTGACGGTGCGTTTAAAGTCAGCGGGACGTTTGAATGGCGCTCGTCTTTGTGTACATGAGTTTAACAAAAGTACTTCTAATTCTATTTAAACACTATCACATCTATAGAAACATATAAATATATATAAATATATATTCTGATGTTGACTTTATATAGATGCTCTGGATGTTTTTATTTATTACAGCATGAACTGTTAACGTGACTGGGTGCGAGTGTGTGTATGTATGCGTGTGTGTGTGTGTGTGTGTGTGTGTGTGCTGCACAGACTGTAAGGTCGAGTCTTAAGGAACCCTCTTTGACCTCTGACCTCATGGAGAAAATAAGGCCGCGATAAACGCTTAAAACTTCTGTGAGGAGCTTTAAGGAACTTAATCAAACCGGACCACCAGGCCAGGATTTACAAATGAGTAATATGTCGACTGAAGACAGCAGGAGGAGATTTTTACCCAGAATGCATTGCACACAAATGGAAAGAATGGCTGTTTTCCAAATCACGTACTGCACACGACTTCCACATGTTGTATATGTCGTCTGTTTTGTTGTATTTTACTCTGGTTTTAGTTTCAAAACATGGAGCTGATAGATATACTATGTTGAAATGCTGAGCTTGCTCACGCCCATGAGTATACTCAGCATTTCAGCATAACGAACAGGACTCATGGGTGTCACTCAGTTCAGCGTTGCACCAATAGAGCGAGGGAGATGTTAACGTTGGGGTTGTGGCCCAGCATTTCAACACTGAGCTTTTTCTGCAAGGAAAAGCAAAAGTGTTGGAATGTGTTGCTCAGCATTTCAATATCCTGCATTTACTGAAAGGAAATGCAGCCCCCCACCTCAAGTTTTTTTTTTTTTTTTGTCTTTTGTTTCATTTTGTTTTTCAGTTTTTGGGTGATTGCCACATGAAGCATTTCATATTGTTCAGTTTTGAAGAAACAGGAACAATAAAATAAGACAAGTTAGATTAGAAGTAAATAGAATAAACAGAAAAATAAATAATAAGAACTAAGCAAAGGGAGGGAATTTAAATTTTATTTCAGTGAGAAGTCATTTCAAGTATTTATATATTTTGTGGGGTTTTTGTCCCTTCTTATTTATTTCCAACAGTTAGAAGAGCATTTTGAATTAATTTAAGAAAAACAACTAATTCATGAGAAGTTTCAAGGTTCTGTTTTGTGAACTTTGCATTGAAGGTATAGAAAATGATAACAGATACATTGGCGCATTTGATTTTTTTTTCCTGGGTGATGGAAAAACGACATTACCTCCATATTACCTTTGTAGGGTTTTGTTTAAAAAAATAAATAAATAAAAGAATTAGTGGTTTATACAGGCTTTTAGGAATTTTGTAGAAGTAAACACCAAGATCTGTAGCTTACTGCAGATCTTTTGTGCACTGTTTACTACAAACTGAATTTCTGCCAAATAAATAGGCAGCTTGTGTAGTAGGCGGTTTGGAAAACAGCCAATGAGATCAACTCAGAGAGAAATGCACTTTTTGGCCTGCAGGGGGCGTCAGCACTAATTCGAACTAAAGCCTCTTCACTGTATCTGAGTCAAAGCGCAGCTCGTGGCTTCATTTCTGACATCACGTCTGGTCTGATGATGTCACAGGTCACGGCGGGGTTCCCTCCAAACTGTATTTTCTTATGTCGGACGACCTTCCCGGACTACGAACACTGAGTCCGCCTGTATTTATTTTTTATCGTTTCTGTTTTTTACAGCGTGCAAAGACTGAACGATGCTGCGCTCTTATCGCAGTCATCGCAGCGTCTCGGACCCAGCATGAGCCTCCGTAAAAAAAAAAATAAAACCCACATTTGTCTTTGGCTTGTTTTCAGTTTGACCTGAAATAACAGATCTTTAGTTCTTCTTCTTCTTCTTCTTCTACTTCTGCAGTTTCTTCCTCTACTTTTTCTTCTTCTTCTTCCGTTTTCTTCTCCTTTGGCTGTTGCAGTGATGCTTTGCATGAGTTTGTATTTAATTGTTCTACATTTCAAAACCTTTAAAATGAAAAATATTATTCTACAAGTCAGATGAATAAATCAGCTGTTTGCTATTTGTCCTGCTCGTGTCTCTGTTTCTAGTCCTGCGTCAGTTTAAGGAAAAGGTTACAGGGAAGAAAGGAAGGATAAAACTTCTTAAAATAGAGGGAGTAAAACAATCGATGACTACTTTTATTTGCAGACCATTCTGAATAAACTGTAGCAGGTTTTTTTTGGATGCACTATATTAACTTTCCACCAAATAATCCAAGATGCTTGCAGGTATTGTCTTGTTTTCTTAGCTTTCGCATGCACCACTTTCAGGGTTTCCCACCTAAGTTTCACCTGGTCAGTCGTACGCTGAAAACCTGTTTCTTTAAAGGGACAGTGAGGACTTTCTGAGTGATCTTGAAAAAGTCTAATTTCTACATATAAGATTGCTGGAAAGTGCTTAAAATGTGAAAAATTTCAAATATAATAGCTGGAAGCAGTTTGTCAAAGCTCGAAATCTTAAACTTGAAGTTATAAATGGAGGGAGAAAGTGAAGAAGCAATAAAAATAATGAATTAAGTAGAAGATAAAGTTCAAGTCAGAAAAAGTTGAGGTTAAATGAAGCAGGATTAGTCTGAAAAGTGAAAGTAGCAGAAAGAATTGTATCAACGGCATTGCTTGCGGAGTAAGTTAAAGTAGAAGTTCTGGTATCAAAAGCTGAAGGAAGTAAAATAAAGCAAGGCTGAAACTGTAACATGAAGATGAACATTGCTTCACAAAGCTAAAAAATGTGGACTTAAAAGAGTGAAAAAGTGAGAAGACTAAGTAAAGTCGTAAATATTCAAATGTGTGAACTAGTGTGTAGGTCAAAGTGTGCAGAAGTTAGAAGCAGTTGAAGTTTCATGAGTTTGAATGAATGGGCAGATTTTTTCAACCTGTTTACATTGTTAAAATGTTTCAAATGAGGCTTAATTATTCAAGAGCAAAAGCAGCAAAAATTTGACGGTAAAAGAGGAAAAAAATAGAAATTTTTTTTGAGGGAGCTGTGGATGCATAAAGGTGTTAGAAGACGGATGGAGATCTTTGGAAATGGTGCTGAAGCCTTTAAAAAGCCCAAACAGTGTGAACATGCTGATTCAGCGTTTCAACATAATCATCAGCTCTAAAATAGGTTCATTCTAAAAGCTATTTCTCAGCTTTATTTAGGTCTAAAACATTTTCATCTCTAAAGAACCTTTGAGAGAAACCGTACCACTGTGACAAACGTGGAAAATACTTCAACACATGACTCTGCACTCAGGAGAGAAACCACACTGCTGCATCCTGTGTGGGAAATATCCAGTTTGTTAACGCTCTGTCATCACTCTCACACAGAAGTGAAACACCTGTGTTTGTGTGGGCTGCGCTTGTTCACAATGATCCCTTCAGAAGTTACCGAACATCCACAGAGAAGAGGAGCAATGTTCATTAACTGCAGCTTCCTCAAAAAACATTTTGATTCATTTATTTTTGGGATAAACTAAACATTGTGAGAAACTGGGCAAACTTTCCCATCCTTCATTTGTGTCCTCAAACTGGAGAGAAACCATATAAATGTGACGTGTGGGAAAACACCTGCTATCTTCACCGATGTTATACATTTCTATTTTCTTACATGTGAGAATTACATCTCTATTCTGACCCACTGGTGCCCCCATAGAAACTTTTTTAAATTGTCTTTTTTTTCCAACACTGGTATTTTAGAAAACACTTCAGTCTCTCAACTCTACAAACCCCTTTCCTTTGATTGGCCAACTCTCTGGAAGCCTGTTAGGAGCTGACCTTGGTGATTGAGGCCCGATCCCTTTTTCATGTCACAAACCAGTTAGGACATCTTCATGCGATGATGTCATCATCCCTCAAACACCAACTCAGTAGAAGTTATAAAGCGAGATGTATCATGAGTTGATTGTTACATTTTTTCTCACATTAGGATTTCAAAATAAAAGCACCTTTTTCTTCTTCAAGTTGTCCAGAATGAATCCAGCTGCTGAGTCCACCACATTTTGTGCAGCTGTTGTGTTTCATTAAGACATATTGACTTTTTTCTTCTGCAGCTGCTGAAAACTCCACACACACAAACCAAAAATCCACTTCCTGTTAAAACTTGTTTGTTCCTGCTGAAATCAGACGTCAGACGTTTTGTCGGGTTCTTTAGACTTTATTGTGTTTTATGTAGAAAACATCTTTCATGGAATTATTGCTAGGAAGGCGGGGGTTGAAACCCGCCGTGACCTCTGACCTCCCACCCCCTGCTGAAGGGGGTGGGAGGAGCCTCAGAGGTCACTGATCTGTTGTCAGGACGACGCAGACAGGAAGGAGCTTTAGTTGATCTTTGGGTGGCGGTAATCTTTGCCGGCGAACTTCGCCTTGTCCCCGAGCTCCTCCTCGATCCTGCAGGTCAAAGGTCAGAGGTCAGGTGAGTTCACACACCTGTTACTCTCTTTGACTCAACAACAGGTGTAAAAACCATGCTTTTACTTTGAAGGACTAAAGAATGTGCTCACCTCATCAGCTGGTTGTATTTAGCCAGACGTTCTGACCTGCAGGGGGCGCCAGTCTTAATCTGGAAAAGATAGAGAGACACAGGTGGTCAGTGAGAGAGTTGTGCTTTTATCTATGAGGAGATTCACCTGTCTCACTCTCAGAGCCGTCAGCTCACCTGTCCGGTGCAGAGTCCGACCACCAGGTCAGAGATGAAGGTGTCCTCGGTCTCTCCAGAGCGATGGCTGACCATCACACCCCAACCGCTGCTCTGAGCCAGCTTACACCTGAGAGACAGACAGGTACAGAGAGAGAGACAGGATCAGAAAACAGACTCACTGAGACACAGACAGGTAGAGAGACAGACAGGTGTCTTACGCCTGGATGGACTCGGTCACTGAGCCGATCTGGTTGACTTTGAGCAGCAGACAGTTGCAGGCCTTCTTGTCCACGGCCTGCTGGATCCTCTTGGGATTGGTCACTGTGAGGTCGTCTCCTACGATCTGATTGGTTCAGAAACAAACAGACGAGTCACTTGGAGGCAGGAAGTGGAACCAGAATGTTTTAAAGTTTTAGGTTTCGAATTCCATCCCAAAATTTACGTTCTCCAACTTGTTTGAACCAAAATATTTTGTCCCTGTAAAGATTTACATCAGGGGTCACCAACTATTTTAATCAGAGGGCCAGAATTTTACTGGACAGTCACCTTGGGGAATAATGAATTAAGTAGAAGATAAAGTTCAAGTCAGAAAAAGTTGAGGTTAAATGAAGCAGGATTAGTCTGAAAAGTGAAAGTAGCAGAAAGAATTGTATCAACGGCATTGCTTGCAGAGTAAGTTAAAGTAGAAGATCTGGAATTAAAAGCTGAAGGAAGTAAAATAAAGCAAGGCTGAAGCTGTAACATGAAGATGAACATTTCTTCACAAAACAAAAAAAAAGGGGACTTAAAAAAGACTTAAAAATCTCGTAAACATTTAAGTGTGTGAACTAGTGTGTAAGTCAAAGTGTGCAGAAGTTAGAAGCAGTTGAAGTTTCTTGAGTTTGAATGGATGGGCGGATTTTTTCAACCTGTTTACAGTGTTAAAATGTTTTAAATGAAGTTTAACTATTCAAAAGCAAAAGCAGCAAAAATTTGACGGTAAAAGAGGAAAAAAATAGAAGATTTATTTGAGGGAGCTGTGGATACATAGAGGTGTTAGAAGACTGATGGAGCTCTTTGGAAATGGTGCTGAAGCCTTTAAAAAGCCCAAACAGTGAACATGCTGATTCATCATTTCATCATGATCATCAGCTCTAAAATAGGTTAATTCTAAAAACTATTTCTCAGCTTTATTTAGGTCTAAAACATTTCAATCTTGAAAGAACCTCTGAGAGAAACCGTACCACTGTGACAAACGTGGGCTCCTTTCCACGAATTCCATCCCCAAATTTACGTTCTCCAACTTGTTTGAACCAAAATATTTTCTCCCTGTAAAGGTTTACATCAGGGGTCACCAACTATTTTTATCAGAGGGCCAGAATTTTACTGGACAGTCACCTTGGGGGCCGGACCCTCGAATAAAAATTAAATAAAAATCTAATTTTGACAATTTTGATGTCTATTGTTCATGTATTTTTCCATGTCATGAAAAAACTTAGAGCATTTTCAGCTTTTATGAGTCAGGCTCCTGTCACCGATACCACAGTCGACCAATTTTGGAATCCAGTCGCCATTGGCCGGATTTGGCCCGCGAACCGCCAGTTGATGATCACTGGTTTCCTTGCCTTCCTCTACGTTTGTAGGTGTAACATAAACATTAACTTACTTCTCTTCTTATGTTGTCATTGATCGGCAGGTTTAGCAAAAGACTAAAATATTATCTGTATCTCAGCCAACTCCAGCGTTCTCACTGCTGTGACTGAAATTTCCTCCAACTCTTGCTTAGATTTTGAGCGACCTTGCCTGACTTTTGACCAGAAGATAGAAATGTAAAAATTGTTATTACTAGCTAGAAAATGCATTTTAATTAATTGGATCAATGATAAACCACCTACAGTAACCCTATGGTACAGGGAGATATTCCGGGTCCTTCCCCATGAAAGACTTAGTGCAGTTGTGAGGGGTAATGAAAGGTCCTTTGATGAGATGTGGGCTCCTCTGCTTAACTATCTTCCTAAGGAATTGACTCAGCTGGTGATGAGAGGCCAGTTTTCATTACAGTGGTCACTCCCGCATGAGAAAAATTCATAAGTGTCCTGGCTTGCAGTTTGAAAGCTGCACACTACAATATTTTGTTCTTTTTGGTTTGTCTGATGGATCACTGCCTGCTGTATGGGAAGCTGATGTGACTGTAACTAAATTGGTGGGTGTACGTGGAGCGATGTGGGGAGGGAGGCCCTATGTATGATGTGTGGGTATATGTGGGACAGTAGACTGGAAGATTTGTCTGTTAGGATCAAATGGATGGCAATATCTTGTTTTACCTTGTCAGTTTTTTTTTTTTTTTTTTTTTTTTTTTTTTTTTTTTTTTTTTTTTTTTTTTTTTTTTTTTTTTTTTTTTTTTTTTTTTTTTTTTTTTTTTTTTTTTTTTTTTTTTTTTGTTTTGGGGTTTTTTGTTTTGTTTTGTTTGTTTGTTTGTCTCTGTTTGCTTGTAATTTTTATCTATTCCTGCAACTTATATGATGGCAAATTGTATGTTATGTGTTTATATTAAAAAACAATAAAATTTGTTTAAAAAAAAAGAAATAAAATGAGTTCAGACCCAGATTTCTGGCATTAAAACCAGTCAAGGTACATTTTAAACCCTGTTTTGACTGTATATTAAAGGTAAACACCCAGATTTCTAGCATTGAGGTCAGTCAAAGTGCATTTAAAACCAAGTTTAGACTGTATAAAATGAGTTAAAACCCAGATTTCTGGCATTATAACCAGTCAAAGTGCATTTAAAACCAAGTTTCCACTGTATAAAATAGGTTAAAACCCAGATTTCTAGTATTGAAGACAGTCAAAGAACATTTAAAACCAAGTTTAGATGAAATAAAATGAGTTCAGACNCCTGCAACTTATATGATGGCAAATTGTATGTTATGTGTTTATATTAAAAAACAATAAAATTTGTTTAAAAAAAAAAAAAAAAAGAAATGTAAAAATATCAACCTCTAACCATGAGTGACAGAAAGGTTTTTGTGTTATTATTCATGTTTTCTGAGAAAAGGTTAAAAAAAATTAGAACATTCTGCTGGAGGGGTGTAAACTTTTAGGCACAACTGTAAAAAAGCTTCTGGTTTTTGTTTTGGTGTTGGCGTCTGACCTGGTCCTGACCAAGTCTTTTTCTCACCTGGATGTCGGTGGCGGCGGTGAACTTAGTCCAGTTTTCCCAGTCGTCCTGGTCGAAGGGGTCCTCAATGGACTGGACTGGAGACAGGAATAGAGAGACGTGTCAGAGGGTTATACTGCCCCCTACAGGCAGAAACGCTGGAGACTCCTAGATAAGGTCTGTGTGTGTTTGTGTTTACCGGGGTAGCCCTTGATGAAGCTCTTGTACAGGTCTCCCAGCTGATCACCGCTGATGTGTCTGGCGGGGTCGTCGGGCGACTTGAAGTCCAGGTCGTACTTCCCGCTGCGGAAGAACTCGGAGGCGGCCACGTCCATGCCGATGATGATCTTGTCGGGGTAACCGGCCTTCTCGATGGCCGTCTTCAGGAGCTCCAGAGCTGCGAAAGACGAAACAAACTGTGACGCCAACAACCCTAAACTACGACGATCATCCACAGGAAACTACAGTGAGAAAATGATGTAAAAATAAAAAATCAAACCCAGGAAAAAAAAAAAAAACTTAATATACAGAGGAAATGTCTCATTCAATGCAAATCATCTTATTTCATTTTTCTCCTTTTCGGTAATGGCAGGATCAAACCAGCAGATGGCAGCACTTTCTTTGCTCTGGAGGACTTCAAGTGCCTCTGACAGAATTTTTGAGATGAGGTTAGAAAATTAAAAAATCTTATCTTTTAAATAAAAATAAATTAATTAATGAGTGAATATATGAATTTACAGCCTGCAAAGGAAAGCAAAAAACTAAAAGATAAAAGTGAAGAAAAACGTCCGAAGACAATTTGGGCCCCTGACAAAAAAAAAATAAATAAATAAAAATGGAATGAATATTTTTTTTTCTTTTAAGTAGGACATTTGACTTTGGAGAAAGCAGATATTAACACTGATAATAATTTAACCTTTAAAAAGGTGCGATTTTTCTACCCTTAAGACCTACCTTGATATTTTAGAAAATATTTCAAGTCTTCTTCAAAAGTTTTCCGCCAAAACCCATAAGAGTTAAATTCACCAAAGTGAAGTGAAAAAGTTTCAAAAGTGAAAAATTGACTCAAAAAATGTTCAAACAATATGATAGGAAAAAAAACAAGAGTGAATTATCACAACTTTTGAGGATCTCTGTAAAGTATTAATGTGGAGCTGCTCTGATGTCACTGTGTAAATAAAACTACAAACAGTTTATATTAACATCACATGACTGTGAGTCAGACTGAAACACACCGACCGATTAGGAGCCTGTCTCACCCTCATTGTTCTCAAGGATGTTGGGGGCGAAACCTCCCTCGTCTCCCACGTTGGTGGCGTCTTTGCCGTATTTTGCTTTGATCACATTCTTCAGGTTGTGGTAGACCTGAACACAAACACACGCAGAGTTAACCATCGTTACTGAACAGAGCAGCAGTTTTCATGCACTGGGATCTGGGGGTCGAACACTGAAAATCAGGTAGAAACATTCAACCACCCTGCAAAATTAAAACCTAATTAAGTGTTTCTGTCTTATGTTTTAGTAAAAATTGCCTTTTTTTTCTTAATATGAGCAATATTCAACTGACCGGTCCAGAAAATTATGTCCTATTTCAAGTTTTTTAATGACAAAAATGTTATCTGATTTGAACAAAACAAGTAAAAAAAAACAACAAAATTTGCTTTCAAGTTTCTTGGAATGCAAATAATGTTGTAGAACGAGACTTTTTAAAAAAAATGATTATTATATTGGCAGATTTTTTTTTCTTTCTTGTTTCAAGCAATTTATGGAACCCCAAAAGAGTCATAATTAAACAAAGACCACATTATGAAATAAAAAAAAGTCATTGTGGGAAAGGTGATTATGAAATAAAGCTCCGAAAATAAATAAAGAGTATGAAATTATTAAAATAATCATTTTTGAAATATATAAAACATATTTCATAATAACATTGTCTTATTTCACAATTTAATGGCCATATTATATATGTGTTTATTTTTTATCAAAATGGTAATTATTTCAAAATGTTGTTTTTAATTATATAATTTATGACTCTTTTGGGCTTCCATAGCGATTTAAACCTTATTTTTGTCCATAAATAACTCAAAATAAGACACTTTTTCTGGAAAGGTCAGTTGATAGCGGCTCATGTAAAGAATAAAAACACATTTTTTTTTAACTAAAGATAAGACATTAACACTTGGTTAGATTTAAGTTTTTGATGTGCTAAATACGAACGAGTTTGTCATCAATCAGGTGAAATACTACAGTTCAGATTTATGCAATTTTTGAAAAATAATGAAGCAGAAACAACTCAAACAATCCCGCCTGAAATTTTGTAATTTGATATCAGTTAGATTTTTTCTCAAATGATTTGCAGACCCCAGAAATCATCTCATGACCCCCATTTAAGGTCAGGACCCCAGAGTTGGGAATAACTGTAACAGAGGATCTCTGGGACTAAAGCGAACGCGCTGCTTCACCTCGGCTCCGATCCTCATGGCCTCGTGGAAGTTTGCTGCTCCGACGGGAAGGATCATGAACTCCTGCATGGCCAGTTTGTTTCCAGCGTGGCTGCCGCCGTTGATGACGTTAAAGGCCTGTAGGGGACACGTTAAAGGACGATGAGAGACAAAGCTACCACAGAGGTTTGTTCACCAGAGACAACGCCACGCCCACTCACAGGAACGGGGAGGATGACTTCTTTGTGTCCGGCGAGGTCGGCGATGTGGCGATAGAGAGGAACTCCTTTCTCCGCCGCTCCGGCCTTACAGACGGCCAGAGACACGCCCAGGATGGCGTTGGCACCGAACTGAGCTGCAAGAGAGAGAGAGAGGGAGACAGGTCAGGCACATAGGCAGAGACCCCGTTTACACGACAACAGTTTTCAGGTGAAATGCAAAAATGTTGCGTTTCAGCCTCCCGTTTACACAGAGACAGAAAACACAAACATTTGAAAACGCCATTTTCACTGTCTCCATGTAAACACTAATCTGGAAAAAAACCTGGATACGCTGACCGAACAACAGCAACGACCAATTGTTTTGTTTTTCTGCTGAATCAACTGACTGCCTTCTTCCAAAATCTGCAATTATTGCACTATTTCTGCAATCAGAGAAAAAGTTTTTAAAATAAACTCCAGATGACCGGCTCACCTCTTCTTCAGCCTCTATACTGTTGTTGAGTTTACGGTTTCTACAGTTATATCGCCATCTACAGGCCTGACATGCGTACGACAGCGTTTTATGTGTAGACGCAGATTTTTTTCGTTGTGTTTTCATGAGTTTCAGGGTGAAACGCTGTGAAACATTGTTGCAGAAATGGGACCAGAGAGACAGGTCAGAAAGAGAGAGAGAGAGACAGGTCTTACATTTGTTCTCTGTGCCGTCCAGCTCCAGCATGAACTTGTCGATCTTTTCCTGCTCGACAACGCTGAAGTTCTGGAGAGAGAGAGGGAGAGGATCAGTGTTTGTTCCTGTCTCAGCAGCTTCGTTATGTTTTTTCTTCACTTTTATCATGTAATACCTTCTCGATCAGCTTGGGGGCGATGTCCTTGTTCACGTGATCCACAGCCTTGATGGTACCTACAAGAAGACACATGAACCTGAACAGGTGTACGGTACACAGGTGTGAGGTATCACTTTCTGCCTCTGCAGAGTCTTTAACCCTTGAGGGGGGGGTTGAATTCCCCCCACAGGTCTCTGCCTCACTCCTACCTTTGCCCAGGTAACGGCTCTTGTCTCCATCACGGAGCTCCAGAGCCTCATGGACTCCGGTTGATGCTCCGCTGGGAACGGCTGCTCTGAAGAGACCTGAGGACGAACATGGACACGCAGAGAGACCGAGATGAGCTTAGACCTCAGACTTCCATGGAGTCAGTTTCTGTGATCAAAATTAGATGTCGGAACTCAGAGATCCAAGTCAGAATTCCAGGTTAGGAGTCAGAATTCCAGGTTAGGAGTCAGAATTGAGAGTTTAAAGTCAGAATTCCAAACAATAAAATTTAAGTTTAAATCTTGAGTTTGAAGTCATTATTCCAAGACCAGACTCAAAATTCCAAGATCAAAATCAGAATCCTGAACTTCAAGCTTAAAGTCAGAATATCAAACTCTGAAATTGAAGTCAGAATTACAGGTTTAAAGTCAGAATTCCATGTTAAGAGTCAGAATTGAGAGTCTAAAGTCAGAATCCCAACTCTGAAATTGAAGTTGATATCTTGAATTTGAAGTCATTATTCCAAGATCAGACTCAAAATTCCAAGATCAAAATCAGAATCCTGAACTTCAAGTCTAAAGTTAGATTTTCAAGCTTAAAGTCAAAATTCCAAACTCTTAAATCAAAGTCAGAATTCCAAGATCAGACTCAGAATACTGAGATTAGGGCCAGAATTCTGAGATCAAAGTCGGAATCCCAAATTCTGAGATAAAAGTTAGATTTCCATGAGCAAAGTCAGAATCCTGAGCTCTATGTTTAATGTCAGAATTCCAAACTCTGAAATTGAAGTCAGAACCTCGAGTTTCACATCAGAATTTGGGAATAAAGTCAGAATTCCAAGATTGGAGTCAGAATTCAGAGACTAAAGTCAGGTTCCAAAATTCTGAGATCACAGTCAGAATTCCAAGATCATAGCCATGATTTGGAGCTCAAAAGCAGAATTAAAAATTGAGTCAGATTCCAAGGGCTAAGTCAAAATCTATGAACTCCAAGATCAAAGCCAGAATTCCTTCATCGAAGTTTTCTTGACAAACTCGGACCTCAAGTCAAAATTCAAAATTGAGTCAGATTCCGAGGTCAGAGATCTGTGAGAATTCCGAGATCATAGTCATAATTTTGAGATCAAAGTCAGAATTCCTTGATCAGCGGCTGAATTCCAAATCAGAATTTTAGAACATGTTCAGAGTTTTGTGTTTAAAGTCAACCTCTAAAAAGAGTCAGGAATAGTTTTCTGTGTTTGTGTCATTCTTCATGTTTGTACTTCCCAGTCTTCGGTCTCTACAGTCAGTCTGAGGGTCTCACCCTTGGCGGTCCACAGGTCCACCTCCACTGTGGGGTTCCCTCTGGAGTCCAGAATCTCTCTGGCGTGAATCTTGGTGATGGACATCCTGACTGATGGAGGACAGAGAGACGTGGAATTAGAAACCTGGAGCAGAAAAAGAGTTTGTCCTTGACTAACATAGTGGAAGAAAAGAGGAAGTCCACTGACACACTCATGTCAGGATCAAATCAACTAATTCTGTTTAAGTGTGTGTGTGTGTGTGTGTGTGTGTGTGTCTTCATCCTCTTGAAGTGTGTGTGTGTGTGTGTGTGTGTGTCAGACCTGCTGCACTTATCCTGTGTAACGCCATGACGCCTCCATAGCAGCAGGCAGCAGGCTCTGACCCCTACTAGACCCCGCCTACCCTCCCTACACAGCCAATCAGAGAGCAGCCCTGACAACAGGCAGCTATTTGGACCAATGAGAGAGAAGGAGAGACCATTCTGCTCCTAGAGGAGGGGGAGGAATCAAACTGAAAGATTCCCTCTTTCTTCAAGGAGAGTTATTAATACAGCAGTTCTGTGGCGTAAACCCTCTGACCTTTTCTTTGACCTTTCTGCAGAGGTCACGACTTCCTCTCTGGTTTAACGTTACAGCAAACTCACACGCGCACACATGCTCACACTCATGAGTGATCTTGACATTTACAGAGGTATTTGTGGCTGTGAGATGATATGAGCCACTTTAGCCCCTGATAACTAAAGGTCTGGCCTTGTCCTGTCTGTTTTGATCACTTTTGTAATACCAACCAATCAGATCCTTGATTATCCTCGCTTTCATTCAGAGTAAAATCTTGACAATGTAGTTTTTCTGTCAAACAAATAACAGCAATACCTGTATGAGCTTCTCTTCTGGGAAAGTTTCTCCCCTCTCATTCACTCAATCCTCTAACTCAGTGGTTCCCAACCTTTTCCAATTCAGGGCCCACTTTTAAGTCTTACAAATTTTCACGGCCCACCTCCAACCGTATTCGTACAGAGGCTGTATAATGCCTTGTTAAAGCTTTATTTGTTACACAGACCCATAATGTAATAACTGGTCAATAATGTCACAGATGCTGAGCCTAAAATGTAAAAACCATTTACCCACAATGAAAGAACTTGTTAAATTTTAGGTCAGTGATTATTAACATTTTCGTTTTCTTCCTTCAAATATGCAAATTGTAGATTTTTGGGGTAAATAACACTTGTTTCATTACATTTCAGGTTTTATTACATTTTTTTTAGAATTACATTTCAGGGCTTTGTTAGGGTCATGTCACATATTGGGCTTTAATGTGCCTTTTTAAAGGACTTTTCTAATGAATGAACATTTGAAGATGTTTAATATCCTTTAAGATGTAGTTGAGTATTCTAAACACTATTCCGTATATTTGTATGTTTATATAATCACCCTACTTTAAAATTCAGACTGTTTGGAAATGACTTGGCGGCCCACTTACAATATCTCTGTGGCCCACCAGGGGGCCACGGCCCACAGGTTGAGAACCACTGCTCTTACTCATACTGTGTTGTCCTTAAAATCCCTTATAATACAAAAATACATTATAAACATTTAGAGTATACCCTAACATTGATCACTAACCACTTCTAGAACATGAACGTTGACCTAAATGAAACTACAACAGAATAATGAGGTGATTGGAGCATCACTAGCATATTAGCACATGTAGCAGCTGCATGGTGAAACTTTAGTATTCGCAATAAAGGTTTGTCATATCACAGCTTAAGTATAACTCACTATTGTGGAATTGAAGTTCATTCTTTGCTGTGAAAGCTCAATCATGTCTTGTTAGCCAAGCTTCAGTACAAATTCACCTTAAATGCAATGTTATAATTTAGATTAAAGAGGTCGTAGTGCTCCCACTTAGGCAGATGTAGTAAAATCCTTGGTAAAATGGAAATAGTAACATTGTTTATTGAAGTGTAATCTGCAGAACAAGTGTTTGATAATTTGCGCTGAAGACGTCATTTTGCTCTGACAACATCTTCCTGATGTTCAGACGATGTTATCACGTTACCGTAGGGTCCAACTGTCCACACAGCTGTTTGAACAGATTTTTACACACTGTCCTTTGTGCTTTACGTCTGAGGTTGTGTTATGTAACCATATATCTGTGTGTGTGTGTGTGTGTGTGTGTGTGTGTGCCCACGTCAGCAGAGCTCGGTGATGTACAATAACAGCTGAGAAGTTACTGTAAACTTGAACCCAATTATGGCCTTTACAAAGACTTCACTGTGCACTAACAGATGCCCCCCCCCTCCACACACACACACACACACACACACACACACACACACACACACACACACACACACACACACACGCTCACATGACAATCAGGACAGTCACCATCTGGGAAGATAAAAACGTAATCTGCTAAAACAACTACTCGCCTGAAATCAATGCTAACACTTGTCGAGCTCCTACAAAAACTTCAAACTGCTGCTAAAACTGACACCTGTTAAATAAACAACAACAACAAAAAACATGCCCCATTCAAAATACCTGCAAAAGTACCACCAATCCACACAATGATGCTAGCACCACCTCTACCTATTAACTACTGCTAACTGCATTCCTGACAGGTGTTAGCACTTTGGGGACCTCAAAAAAAACTACCATCACCTCAGCTACTTCTAAGCTATTCATACTTCCCCCACCCTTAAACTATTTTCTGTGTCGGTGTCTTGAAAATGATGCTAGAACTACCGCTAACACTCACACAATTTCAATTTATATGCTTGCACTCATGATCCTTTAAAAACCAACCTTACTCTATCTTCCCTAACACGACCGCTAACACTTTTGCCTTTTTTTTTTTTTTTAAAGATATTTTTTGGGCTTTTCTGCCTTTCATTGGATAGAGGAGGACAGTGGATAGAGCAGGAAAGGGGGAGAGAGTGGGGAATGACATGCAGGAAACAGGCCACAGGCGGGAATTATCTGCATTCCAGATATGAGCCGGAAAAACGTAAAAAAATTACGATACCTCGTAGAAACGTTTCTCTCATCTTCACGCTAAGGTAGTATGCCGATGTTATTTGGCTGCATGGTGTTCAGGTGTTTTTTTTCTGAGAAGTTAGTTTCTCATTAGTTATTGGACAATAAAAAACGCGATATAAGTTTCGTTTTATAATAGTTGACAGCTGCCGTTCGTGAGTAGTTTTTATCGGGGATATAAGAAACTTCGGGAAAGAGCCAAAAGGAGACTAAACCTTCTGAAGAAGAAGAAATAAATATTTTTATTTCTCTTTTTTACTCTTCTCCACCGGAAATTCTGTACTGCGCAGACTCTGGCTGCACAATGACGGCTACAGAAACAGGGTTTTTTGGCTTCAAAATCGTAGAACGGTGACAGGCGGAAGCCACGGTCCATTCTATATACAGTCAATGGTAGCGACTACTTCAGAAACAAATGCTAACAGGCTGTGGTAGCTTCTTTAAATGCTATGACTGCTAACACTTGTGCTACTTTCAAAGCAACTGCTCAATCTACAAATAAGAAAAATAGTTTGTTGTGAAAGTTGTGCTAAAAGCACCACTAAGACATCTGTTTCAAAATACCTGTTAAAACATCTAATGACATTTCTTTTATTATGAAAACTTCTCTAAAAAGAAATGCAAACACATCCTCTGCTTCCTCCTTCTGTCAACAGGATTATTGTCAAACTTTCTAACCTTTTGGAACTGACTTAATTACTTTTGACTAAGATGTGGCTTCTCTGCTGAGCTAACGCTGTTGAGTCTATTGCTGTAATAACACCATAACCAGTTAAACTTTTTTAATCACCTGCACAGTTTGAAGTAGAAACAAGGCCATACTAAAGGAATGTAAAGCATTAAAGGAGACTTTTATTGTGAAATTCAGGGTTCTAGTGTCAAAATACTTTGCAGTGCTGATCATGTGTCATTTATCTCACTTCAGAAACATCTCACACATGAATATAGACATTTCCACAGGACGTATCTCTTTGTCTGTGTGGACTTTGAGCTCCTGCTGCTGTTTGTCACATTTCATTTGTTCAGCACACTGACCTTCAGGCAGCTCAAAGTCAAAGTCCTGAAGGTTTTTGTCTTTAACTTCAGGCACAAACACAAAACAAAGAGAGTCACAAAAAAAGACTGATTAAATGCAAGTTTATCAGGAAGGGGTCCAGACTTTCTCCAAACACTCAGGCAAAGTGAAGTAAGTTTTTAAAGACGAGGAACCAAAGAAGGTAGAGACTGTTTAAAGGGGGAGGGTGATAAAACAGGAAGCTGCTTTTCAAAATAAGAAGAGGAGTTATATCACTAAGTGGGGCTCATGCTTCATGCCCCTGCCTACCTCAGCTGTGTGTTCAGAGAAGAAGGGGGGTGTCGTCCTCGGCCGTCTGTCAGTCCGTCCTTCTGACTGTCTCACTGACGTGGAAAGTGTCCGTCTGTCCCATGGCAGAGTTTTTATAGACACTCCCTTTGAAGGGGGAGGAGGCTGGGGGGTGAGGTAGGGAGCGTCTGCAAGGACTTGAGCTCCAGAAAACAGAAAAAAATAAACATAAAAACCAAAAAAAGTGCACACCAAAACTAGAGCACTGACTCAGAGTTTGCTGTGTTTCCTCAGAGTTTGAAGTTTTTTACCTTGGTGTGTTTCTCTGTTGTTGCTTTCTTTTCCAAAGCTTGAGTGATACATTCAAGCACTAACATGTTTTGGAATGACGACTCCTCCTCCTTGAATCCTTGAATGAATGGTTTTGAGTTTTTGATCGTTAAAGGGACTGTGAAGGCTTTCTAAGTGACCTTAATAAGTCTCATATCTAGATATTTACCTGATCATAATTTAAAATGAGACTATCAGTGCTAAAATAGATTATTTCTAAATGCTAATTCCTAGCTCCCATGTCAGGACTGGACAGGTCAGACTGATTTACAGCATGTTCAAGCGTCTATGACAACGCCACACCAGCTGACAAAATGAGAAGAGAGATTCGTTTTTCTCTGCTGAAAACTATTTCTGTGATTTATGGAGTAATAATGGTGGACACTGGAGCTGGACTGTGACAAAACAGGGGCAAAAGGAGGCTAAACAGGAGGGTGATAGAGCATGAGCTAAAGACTAAAGTACAAGCTGGGGGCTAAAACACCGGCTAAAGGCTAAACAAAAGGCTGAAACATGGGCATTCATATAGACGCACACGTATTCTGAGACGCTCGTTTTGGAAACTGTTAAGCGTTTTGACTTTGTGTGGATGAGGCCTCAGTTTGTTTGTATGGAGAAATGTGCAGTGTTATATCTGTCAGAACAGAAGCGTATTGTTAGCATATTGGCAGCATAGACTGTATAATGAGTGGACGTAACGACGTTTGGCTCAAACTGAAGCCTCCAGCAGATGCCCCGCCCCCTGGTGTCTGGCTGCAGTATAGGTCATAAGCCCCGCCTCCCCATGTATTCCAGATATGAGCCAGGAAAACTTTAACAAACTACGATACCTGGTAGAAACGTTTCTCTCATCTTTACGCTAAGGTAGTATGACGATGTAATTTGGCAGCATGGTGTTCGGGTGTTTTTTTTTCTGAGAAGTTGGTTTCTCATTAGTTATTGGACGTTAAAAACCACGATATAAGTTTCTTTTAACGATAGTTGACAGCTGCCGTTCGTGAGTAGTTTTTATCGGGGATATAAGAAACTTCGGGAAAGAGCCAAAAGGAGACTAAACCTTCTGAAGAAGAAGAAATAAATATTTTTATTTCTCTTTTTTACTTGGCTCCACCGGAAATTCTCTACTGCGCAGACTCTGGCTGCACAATGGCGGCTAGAGAAACGGGGTTTTTTTGCTTCAAAAACGTAGAACGCTGACAGGCGGAGCCACGCCGTCCATTCTATATACAGTCATTGATTGGCAGTCGTTACTAAATCATGTATCCCTGTGGGAGTTAGAGTTACTGATACAAGGGCTACAATAGTAATGTTGGCAGCTGGAGCAGTTGTTTGTCAGAGTTTTTGTACTGTGTTTGTAGCAGAGTTAGCCAGGTTAGCAGCAGTTTCATAGCATTTTCCACTCTGGCAACCCCCCCCCCCCCAAAAACAACACCAAAAAACAAGGACGAGCAGGCTGCACTTATCTTTGTGTATTCATGGTGTTTGTTGCAGGAGTAGCTGTGATCATTAATCAGCTTTCACTGCAGCCACATTATCAGCTCAGTGATGCTGTTTCTATCTGTGGTGACAACTTGTCTGACGGTCCCTAACTCAGACAGAGAAGGTCAAAGTTCATCTAAAGGGGAAATGTGAGACCGGCTTAGCATTCACGGCAAAGGGCACTAACCCTAACACACACACAAACACACACACTCAGATATCTTACCCTTTACACTCACCTTTAACTGTACTACACACTGTACAGAGACAGTGCAGTGTGTCCAGCGTCGGCCTTTAAAGCAGACTAAATATAACTGCACATGACTGAAGAGTCATCTCTGCTTCATTTATTCAACATTACTCTGTATTGTTTACAGTGGTGTATTCATTCTTCATACCTCAATTAATATCTTTTTATTGTTCCTTTATCATTCATTTTCCTCCTGGGGGTCAATAAAGTCTTATCTTATCTTAGTTTTCCTCAATTGTTAACACACATTTGCTGGTACTTGGCATGAAATGACCACAACATGTATCCCATGCACCAACTCCCGGAACTAGTTCTGCTGAACTACAAACACAATTTCTGCTTTACATTCAAATCTCTGCATTTGGCACAATTCTCATGAAGAACTTTTCTTTTTTTTCCACAATGAACTCACTGTCATTCAATATTCTGAAGTAAATTTCCATACTATGATCACTGACTCATCACGTGAGCAAACACCTGCAACATAGTTTTACAAGCAGCAATCAGAGCTTTCGCACAAAACGGAAACAGGTGAACTTTTCAGATTTTTTTTCAGTCTTATTGAGGATTTATTTTTGTGCCTGGAGATGTAAAGTGTTAGACAAAACCCACAAATGTTTATGTGTCTTCTCCAAGCTTTGGAAAGCCCATATGGAGATAAAGCAGTTGATGTTTTTCATGGCTGGAGATACTTCCCCTGCTGTTTGACCACAGAAAACACGACTTGGGATGTGGATGAGGTGATGTGGTCAGATAGAAACAGAAGAGGGAGAGAAGCATAGTTTTTTCATTTGATTGTTTGTTTTTCTACTGTAAAAATATTTAAAAAAATCTTCAGTTGTTTTATATGTAAACTACTGTATGTGGAACTTGGTGTTGGTTGGGATGTTCACGATGTACATTTCTTTTCTTTTTTTTTTGGAGGGGGTGGGGTGTTACCTCATATTGTGTTCAGAGTATGAAAAAGATATTCTAAAATAATTTACAACACACTCATGTATTAACTGTCTTTTGTCAGTGTAAAACTAAATGAAAAAAGGTCTAAGTCGTTATGATGAATTTGTCTTTTTCATTTCATTTTCATGAAAGATGAAGAAGTGTTCTTCATTCATCACAGTGTTTTACACCGTGCACATCAGCGTTCATGCACGGTGGCGCAGCGGGTAGAGCTCCAGCCTCACAGCAAGGAGGTCGCCGGTTCGATTCCCTGTTCGGGTAAGGTTGGCCTTTCTGTGTGGAGTTTGCATGTTCTCCCCGTGCATGTGTGGGTTCTCTCCGGCTTCCTCCCACAGTCCAAAAACATGCCCACGTTAGGTTAATTGATTATTCTAAATTGACCGTAGGTGTGAGTGTGTGCGTGAATGGTTGTTTGTTTCTATGTCAGCCCTGCGATTGACTGGCGACCAATCCAGGGTGAACCCCGCCTCTCGCCCAATGACAGCTGGGATAGGCTCCAGCCACCTGCGACCCTGAATAGCAGGATAGACGGTTCAGAAAATGGATGGATGGACATCAGCGTTCAACTAGTTCTTATAAATGTCTGTTCATCTGGTGGTTTGTGTGTGAAATTTGAGAACTAAATACCATTTTGAAAAAAAGTAGCATTGTTTTGAATGTAAGGTTTCATTTTGCAGGAGAATTGAGGGGTTTTTCTTACTGTGTGTGCATTTTTTTTAAATGTGTGTAGAGTTCTGAGAGTAGGAGGCATGCTCTCAGGAAATGTGTGTAAACAATCCAGAAAAAACTGTAGTAATTACTGTCATTTTCTCAGCGTTTCAAATAACACACACGTACTTGTTTTCAGCACGTGTGAGGACCGGTTACAGATGCTCTCGTGATAAACCGTCCTCATTAGAAGGATTAACGACACAATAACAGCAGCACAAGGAGTGTTCTGAAGAACAGATGTCAATTTTGCTTTTATTTGAGGTGTGTGCACAAAGGTGGTTGGTTTATTGTACACAGTAAAAAAAAAAAAATCTAACACTGCTTTAAACAGCAAACGCATTCAGTAGCTTTAGCTTCACCACATGGACATGGAACGTAGTTTTCCCAGAAGCAAGTACAATGTCTGAAGATCCCAAAACTATAAAATATAGACGTTCAGAAAAGCGGTAATTTTCTTGAGTTGGTGTGCAAGTGGGGGACACAGGGGAATGGCAGCCATTTTGGTAAACAGGGGAAAAGGAAGGAACAGAGGCCATTTTGTCTTAATAATTGCAACTCCGGAGCGCGTCAGAGGTGCTGCACACCCTTGCACTCAGAGTTCCACCACCTGCGTTTTCTTTGGCGAAAGCTATCACAAAGGCTGTGGAGAGAGAGAAAAAAAAGTCAATGCTACCTTCTAGTAAAACAGATTTTTCAAAAAAGTTGCCAAAAATTAAAATAATCTCATCGGATTATAATCAGAGCTGTGTAATAATCAGGGTCGTCTTTGGAATAGGTTTTTCCCGTAAGTGGAGTCGTCTTACAATTCGAGTGGAATCACAATCAGAGTCATCTTTCAGTCAGGTTTGTTTTATTATCTGAGTCATCTTATTTGTCTCATAACCGGAGTCGTGTTTTAATTAAAGCAGTTGAGTCTGTTCCTGTGTCGTACCTTTCTTGCTCTTTCCTACACACACGCTGACCGCGGGCTTTCCCTCACAAGCAGCGGTTTTGAAGTCACAACTGTTGACCCCGTCCAAATCCATTTGGTCTCTAATTAACCGGCACTTCCTTCCTGCCAAGAATGCGCCACATATGGTAAAATTCCCCCTGTTATGGGCCATGTTCTTGATTTCGTCTACCTAAAAGAGGAAAGAGACATACAGTTTTATAAATCTGTCATCATTAAACAATAGATTCTTTATAGGTAAAAACCACAAATTCTAGCATCAAATCGCAATTTCAAACATGGTGATCATGTGATCGCTAAAGCTGCGATTTTTTCTGACCGACCCAGGATCTGTTATATCAGCTGTTTCACACACAAACACCTGTCTTCAGTGTAAAACTGTTTGATAAAATCCTTTTTACCTTGAGATTGTTGAATTTGTTTTGAATTGTTTTATATTTTATTGTATTAAACTTGACACAATTAAGGATATTTTGCACTACATCATTTTTAAAAGTCAAGAGTCAAAGATAGCTCTTTTTATTCTTCAGTTTTTATAATTAAAAATACAATTTAGAAAGTCTGGTTTAGAAAAAGCAGGATTAGGTTTTAGGGATTTGAGAAAAGTCAAAATTCAACTAATTATCTAAAAATCTCCTTATTTTTTTTTTGCCTTTTATCCTTAAATTTGATATTTATTTTGTATAATTTTGACTTAAATCTTAAAGTTTTGACTTTTTATATCAAAATTTCAACTTTTTATCCCAAACATTGCCTTTATTTCAAAATGTAGACTTTTTATCTTCGACTTTTGTCATCTCAAAATTTTGACTTTAAATGAGAAAGTTTGGACTCTTTTCACATAATGTTAAATTGATTTCTTAAACTCTGGAAGTTTATTGACTTTTTGTCTTAGAATTTTGTCTTTATTTCTCAAAATTTCCACTTTTCATATTAAAATATTTACCTTTAACTCAATGTCGGGAACAATTCTTACCTTCAGTTTTTATTTTCATCTTCGCATTAGAGTAAAAGCTTTTGATGTTTCAATGGTTTGATGTAGTTTTCTGTCAAGTTTGTGAATTGACTTTAAATGGTGAAAATTTCACTAAAGTTTGATCTAAAGAAAATAGTGAATCGAACTGAAATCGCTGTATCTGCCAGAAAAATCGCAATAAGATGTTTTTCTAAAACCGTTCACCCTGACGTGATGCAGTACCCTACAGGTGCTGGGGCCAGGTCTCAGAGCAGGACCGAACCATCATATATGATTAAACACGTTTTCAGGAAGAGGTTCGAGGCCGACTGTGTCTGTGCATTCCATTCAACTGGTCCGACTGGTTTCACTGTGTGTTTGTGAGAGAGTGTGCGCTGATTCACACGGAAACACACAAACACAAACACAAACACACCAGAGTTTGGGGAAGTTTCTGACCTGGTTCACTGCTTGATTTTACATCAATAGTGTTCAGCTTCAGGGTTTGAGTCAGTTTCTTTAAAATGTGGGATAGTGAAAATATCTATATATATATATTGATATCAGCACGATGGCCCTCATTTATCAATCATGCATGGGAACTGGTGCACATTTGGGTATAGAAACGAGAGAGGTGAAAGAGAGGTGAGCTCCAATCTCAGTGTACAACCCATCAGGTGTTGATAAATCTAGAGGCTGAAGACCGTCGTCATTTAAGTAACACACCCCTAATTATTCAAGGTTCTGCTCGCCTGACCAATAGTAACCTATGGAATTTACGACATGGAGGGACGCATTGCTGGAAAAAGAGAGACTTATCTGTGCTGGAGATCGACGCCATAGTAACGGAAGCAGAGAGAAAGGAAGTTGTGTAGTTTTGCAGCCGAGAAAGTGGCATAAACCGAGTCAGAAAAACCACGGCTGTTTTCCAAACCGCCTACTACACTAGCGGTGCCTACTACTTCAGTATGTAGTATCAGTATGCAAAAACTTGCGAGAAATGTTGTATACTACAAGCATTTTTTAACGTAAAAATTAATTTATTGACTTTATTTGTGACTATTCTGGCGTCTGGCCAAGAAGTTAGAGTCCCCTAACCCAATTACGCATGGGCGACCTGAGTTTTATGGTCATTTAAATCCACACAAATCAAGCCGGTTGGGATCACATGTACATGAAAATCTTTTTTTTTTTATTAAATTGTCTGCTTTTTCACACACAGTTTGGATTTATATGATCATATTGTTTGGAGTGCATCAGTAACCTTCTTGCAAATCCTGTGATCAATACGCTTCTTTAAAAAAATATACTCTAGAACAGTGATTCCCAACCTGTGGGTCGCGGCCTCCTGGTGGGCCGTGAAGGTATTGCAAGTGGGCCGCCAAATTATTTCCCAAGTAGTATGATTTTAGTGGAGTGCAATTATATGAAAATAAAAGATACAAACAAATAAAGAAAGATAAAAATACACAAAATAATGTTTTAAATGTTAAAACCCAGTTGCGAACTTCGTTAGGAAATATAAAATGTTCAGATATATGAGAAGGCATATTAGTGGCCAGTAGGTGATATGACGTAAAACCTAACAATGACCCAATATGTACTTAAAAATGTGTAACCAAACCCGAAATGTAATAACTTATCAAAAATGAAGCGAAAGTGCCAAGCCTGAAACGCAACAAAAAGAATGTAGTAAAAGCTAAAATGTAAAAAGTGACTCAAACTGTAACAAATCGTTACATGTTGGGCAAAAAGTTACTTTGTTTTGGGCTCAGAATCTGTTATATTATTGACCAGTTATTACATTTTGGGTTGTTGTTACAAATCGAGCTCTAACAAGGCATTTTATATCCTCTTTACTCAGTGGGTCTGAGGTGGGCCGCAAACATTTTAGAGACTCAAAAGTGGGCTCTGAATTGGAAAAGGTTGGGAACCACTGCTCTAGAAGTTTGATCCAGCGTCCTGCATTCTCTGCAGACTTTAGTGTGGACAAAAGAGTGTTTTTAATCACGGTTAACAGCCTCTCTAATGTTTCCAGTAAATCGTCATTGGAAACACACATTTGTTACAGGAAGAAATCAGCTGACAGCTCACGCTGCTTTTTCATATGTGACGTATTTTACAGATATTGTCAAAAGACGACAGACATAGTTTGACAAAAAATAAATGATGATACTTTTTAAAGTTTACTGTCTCACTCGGTTCAGCTGAATTCTCCCTGACTCTCCTTGAAATGATGACGACAGAATCTCAGACTAAGTTGAACAAAGCACAGTCCTGGAAGCTGCTGCCTTTAACCCTGAAAGTGTTAAATAAAAGTGCTGTACGTGATTTTAACTATGAGCAAGCTGTCAGGTTTTCCAAATCCCTGCTGTGCTCCACTCACATTCACCGATCCCTCCCTCTCTGTCCAACCCTGACAACAGCAGGTGAGATGATCGAGCGCTGAGAAGGTGAAATATCTGTGCGAGTTGTTGCATTTAATGTGGTAAAATACAAATCTGGATACTCATTTAGATCTATGAGTAATGTAATTGGGCATGCACAGGCAACATAAGCTTCATTGAAAGGCACAAATATATTCCAGTACATTCTTTACCTTGGGATATGAATTATGCCCATGCCAGTGTTGCCATGACAATACCTAAAGTATATATGATGCAAACGTGTGTGCGTGTGTGTATTTTCATATTTTTTTCTGCGTATACAGCTGGGCTCAAAAATGACCCCGATCAAAAGTTCACATACCCCAGTTTTTAATACCTTGTATTTCCCCCTTTAACATCAATGACAGCTTGAAGTCTTTTGTGCTCATTGTGGATGAGGGTCTTTATTTTCTCAGATGGTACAGCTGCCCATTCTGAGTGGCTCAATGATATTGAGGTCAGGAGACTGAGATGAGCACTCCAGAACCTTCACTTCATTCGCTGGTTGTACATAGGTTGTCGAAAGCTGTTATGTCATCCATCTTTACACTGTCTCTATAATCTTACAAATATCTGATCCCATCTAAAAAAAACGCCAGAGGACCTCTGAAATCAGCTAACTAAGCGCTTTTATTTTGAAATTCACTTACAACTCAGTCTGACAGCTGCACAGAGATCAAAGCAGGGAGGGAAAATGTGTGGGGCGCAAGTTAAGACAAGTGTGTGTGTGTGTGAGTGTGTGTGTTAGTGTGCTGCACACACACTTCAAATGAGTCCATTGCATAATTGCAGCGCAGTCTCTCCGCCCTAACTTTTCTGTGAGTGTAGGTGTGTGAGTTGGCCTCCCTCTCTGTGAGAAGCAAGAAGCGATCTTCTCCACTTCCTGTATCTGCGGCTGCTTTTCGACATCGTGCCCTTAAAAGGCAGTTTAACCAACTCTCAGCCTGCAGCCCCGAAAACTGACGAACGCCCGGAAACGTGCAGAACGAACATGAATATACATGAACGTGCAGAAAGAGTTGACACGTTCCTGTTGAACAGACAGAGAGGACTCAGCTGTCAGGAAGCATCTTTAACAAGCTGCTAAAATAAGTAAAAAACACATTTTCCAACACATTATAAATTGATTCAAGTTTCAGCCAATGAAGCGAGATTTCTTAGCTTGTTTCCGGGTGAGTTAGCAGTTTTTTTGGTGTCACCTGTTTTAACAAAGCTCTGCATGAACCTGCACGGCCCTGTTCTTTTTCCCCGCAGCAACTCCACCCACCCCGCTGTCAGCACAGAGACCAGCTGAGCGGCAAACCAAACACGCCCAGAGACTCAAGAAGACTTAAAAGCAAATAAAGGGAAGAAGATTTTTCAGGTCTCTGTCAGAAATATGGAGTCAGCCAATCAGGGGCCAGGTTGTCCCCAGTTTCTGCGCAGGATTGGAAGATAAAAGCCAGACTTCTCCTAAAGGTGTTGAAACCTCTGACACACGTTAACTGAAAGGAGGAAGTTCTTCCTCAGTGCAAGGAGGAACTTTTTCTGCACGGCTTAAAGTTTTGAAACACAAACACAAAGTTAAACACATATGGTCCCTTTCTTCCTCAAACTGACTCTGACAGCTCAATCTTCATGTTTCACATTGTGCACAAGTCTAGAGTGAGTGCGAGTATGTGCTAGTGTGTGTGAGTGTGTGTGTGTGTGTGTGATTACCGTGATGCCATTCAGGCCGGGTGTGTGGGCCCACACAGTCTCCTGTCCATCCTCATGGCCCCAGATCGCAGCTTCCGCCACTGGAGTTGGCTCTTTTGTCAGCCTGCTAAGCCATTCCTCCCAGCCACTCATCCTGATCAAAACCAACACACACATCCTGGTCTATCACAAAGAACAACACTTGTGTTTGTGTGTGTGTTTGTGTGTGTGTGAGAGAGCGAGACCACGTCAGCTTACCTGCACAGGTTTGGTCGTTGACGTGTCACAGAGAGAGAAGAGAGCAGTGAAATGCGAAAAGGAGGAAGACAAGTTGTCTTTTATATGTCAGACCACTCCCAGCCTGCAGGCACCTTCCTGCCTCGCTCACTCTCTCTCCATCTCTCTCTCTCTCTCTCTCTCTCTCGCTCTTTCTAGATCTTACCTGGAAGGTGTAGCCACAGTGTTTTTCAAACTGCTAAGCTCACACATAAAGTGAAGATCTTTCGTGCCCAACAAACAGAGACTGTTTCTCTCTCTCCTCCTGTTGTCATGTTGTGTCACTTTGTTGTAGTTTTGTTTCTCTTTTTGGTTAATTTGTTTGTCTGCTGCTCTTTTATGTCTCATTTTTGTGGTTTTGTGTCTGTTTGCAGAAGTTTTTTCTTGAGTCATGCCTCTGTGGTCAATTTATGCCTCTTTTTTTTTTCAATATACTGTTTATATTTTTTCATAAGTGTGTTCATTTATTGTTGCTTTGTGTTTATGTGTGTGGCAGTTTTTTTTCTCTCTGTTGTTGTTTTGTCTCTTTTTGTAGTTGTTTTGTCCTTGTGTGGTTGTCTCCAACCTGTGTAGTTGTTTAGTATCTCTCAGATATATTTCTTTTGTGTCTCTATGTGGTAATTTTTGTCCCTTTTTTTTAGTAGTTTTGTGTCTAATTGTTGTTTTGTGTCTCTTTGTGGTTGTTTTATGTCCCTGTCTTGTTGTATTTTATTTCTTTGTCAGTGTTGTTGTTATGTCCTTGGTTGTTGTTGTAGTTGTCATTTTTTTTTGTAGGTTTTGTTTGGTAGGTTTGTCATTTTTTTGTTGTTCTGTGTCTCTTTGTGGTAGTTTTGCATCTATTTGTGGTAGTGTTCTGTCTCTTTGCTGTTGTTTTGTCTCCTTGTCGTTGTTTTTTCTCAGCGCAGTAGTTTTGAGTTTCTTTGTGCTAGTTTTGCATCTCCTTGTTGTCATTTTGTCTCTTTGTGGTAATTTTGTTTCTCTTTGTGGTTAACTTTTGTCTCTTTGTGTCAATTTGTTGTTGTTTTGTGTCTCTTTATTGTTAGATTGTGTCTCTTTGTGGTTGTTTCATGTCCCCGTCTTGTTGTTTTGAATTTCTTTGTCGATGTTATAATAATGCTAATAATAAATTTATTTTATATAGCGCTTTTCGGAATACTCAAAGACACTTTACAGATTAAAAGAAATTAAAATCCAACAAGCAAGCAAGCAAACAAAACAAGCAAAGACATTAAAATCCACCAAGCAAAACAAACAAGTAAAACAAAACAAACAAGCAAAAGCAAAAGCACAGTGCAGGGTAAAGCATGATAAAATGATAAAACAAAGATGTGATCAATGTTGTTGTTATGTCCTTGGTTGTTGTTTTTTTTTTTTAGTGAGGTAGTTCTGTGTCTCTTTGTTGTTGTTGTGTGTCTCTTTGTTGTTGTTTTGTGTCTCTTTGTTGTTGTTCTGTGTCTCTTTGTGGTTGTGCAGTTGTGTCTGAGTATCTTAGTTGCTGCTGTAGGGGCAATTTTTTAAAATGTGAATATTACATCACCCTGAGGATCCTGGAGTGAGGCCTCTGTTCTCACCCCATGTCTCCACCACGGCACCAGGCACACCCACATCCATCGACTGCAATGCATGCTGGGGCTTGCAGTTCAGCATGGTTGAGCTTAAAATGTCTGTCCTGAACACTGAGTGTGATAAAAATCTAAAAGGACTGTGAGTGAGTTTGAAAAGTACGTTCAGCATTTTCACAAAGGGTTAGCTGAACCAAATTTAGCTGCATTCCAACACGCACACACACACACACACACACACACACTTACACACACACACTTACACATACCTGAGCCAGTTTAGACCTGTGGATGTCAGAGGGGAGATCTGGAACAGGGGACAAGTTAGAACTTGGTCGGTCCAACTCACTGCTGCACAGTCAGAAGTAAAAGTTATGCTCTGCAGAACTCCCGCTCGATCACGCCTCTGACATGTCACGTCTTTGTAAAAACAGTTAAGATGAATAAGATCTGAGGGACCGCTGGAAGACAAACCTCTGCTGCTGAAATAACTGCGTCTGTGGTGAATTTAACTGCGGAAAAAAGCATTACAGACCAAAAACACTCAGACCCTGAGAAATGTTTAAAAAGCAGTGATGAAATGTGTTCATGGACGAGGTTTTTGATGTGGTTTGGGCCCATGCAGGGACATCCACTACAGAGTCAAGCCTGTTTTGGTTGCTATGACTTTCACTACAGAGTCATGTGGTGACTTACACTACAGAGTCAAGTCTGTTTTTGAAAATGTTACTTCAAGCACAGCATTGTCTTTTTGGATGCTGTGACTTCTTCTAAAGAGTCAAGTCTGTTTTGGATGTGGTGACTCCACTACAGAGTCATGCCTGTTTTGGATGTGGTGACTTCCACTTCAGAGTTATGCCTGTTTTGGATGCTGTGACTTCCACTACAGAGTCATGCCTGTTTTGGATGTGGTGACTTCCACTACAGAGACATGCCTGTTTTGGATGTGGTGACTTCCACTACAGAGTCATGCCTCTTTTGGATGTGGTGACTTCTACTACAGAGTCATGCCTGTTTTGGATGCTGTGACTTCCACTACAGAGTTATGTCTGTTTTGGATGCTGTGACTTCCACTACAGAGTCATGCCTGTTTTGGATGTGGTGACTTCCACTACAGAGTCATGCCTGTTTTGGATGTGGTGACTTCCACTACAGAGTCATGCCTGTTTTGGATGCTGTGACTTCCACTTCAGAGTTATGCCTGTTTTGGATGTGGTGACTTACACTACAGAGTTATGGTTATTGCTCCTTGCGGTTATGGTAAGTAGGCTCAACATGTACGAGGTCGACCAGGTAATGTACTGGCTCCAATCTATCTCCATGTCTGGGTGTTTCGGACTATTTAGGGTGGATTACACAACTAACTGGCTGAGTATTATTACAGAGATGACAATAAAAGCTTAATCAGACAGTTACTGTGGTGATAATAGCACTCACTTAAGATGCTACCATGGTGACTGTTGTATTTCTTCCATACCCACTCATAAACGTTATTACTTTACCTGGATTTGTCACATCAGCAGCCATAGAGCTTTCCAAACAACATTGATTGGTTAGTTTCTCAGTTTCTCTTCTGTGCATGTGTGTGTGTGTGTTCCTGTTTTTCTATCTCAGCGAGGACCGGTCCGTGTAATACTGCATTGTGGACAGTTTTACCATTTCCACAGCACTCTTGCTAAACCTGATCAGTCTGAACAGGTTGGGTAGAGCTGTAACCTTTGACTGTGGGGGGAAGGTGTGTGAAGTATGCAGATCACGCAGGACCATCAGACGAATCGACTGTGTGTGTGTGTGCCTGAGTGTGTTTTCCCCAGGGTATGCATACTGTAGAAGGAAACTTGTGTTAACTCGCCAGCCTGAGCCACCACACCTTTGTGCTCTCTCTCTCACACACACACATGAACACATCTGCATAATTAGCACCCTGATTCTGTTTCTGTCTCTGTTGACAGGAAGTCGCACAAAACCAATGCGTTTGACTCTTGGTTGAGTTTCCGCTCAGGCTGCCGTTCGTTGATGAGAACAAAATCTTGCCTCCATTGTCCTTTGCACCGCAGATTTACACCTTCTCCTGATACGGCCCGACCACAAAGTCAGACTCTTCAGAAACTCTGCAAAGTAAAGCCAGCAGAGAGCACATGAAGCTCATAGCTGTGTTGGTTGATTACGTGTTGTAAAAAGATTTACAACTATTTACAATACACTTTGCGCTCATTTACTCCAGTACCTGAGGTGCAAGAAGCATTTGTTGCAGCAGTTTATACATCAAGGCTAATAGTTTCCCTTTGCTTCCAGTCATTGTGCTAAGCTAAGCTAAAGATGTCAAGGCCTGTGTTGTGGCAGTTGAACACGATAACATTTAGGGATGTAACGGTTACAGGTGTAACGGTAAACCCCGGTAAAAACACAGGCGATAACAATAACCACAGTCATGTCAAAAACCACGATTTCCCAGATTAATCAGAATCTCCTCAACTGGCCGCGCAGGCGACTGTGTAGCCTCCACTTTCCGTTTAAACTTTATTGAGATTAGAAATTGAATCATGGTGGAAGGAGGAGACGACAGGACATTTATCATCCCTCTGACCCCCAATTCACACAAAAAGCGTTTGTGTCGTGGAATATCAGCGCTGTGGGCTACGCTGCACCGAGCCTCTACTCTTTTCAATCAGAGTGTTCAGACAGCCGCCGTGGAGCATCTGCTCTGTGAGACACTGACACCAGCTACAACTGTTTCACTGCGAGTCTGTTTTTGCCCGAATGTGCCGCAAAAATGCGTTAATCTCTGCAGAGCAGGTCGTACCAAACAGGAAAAAGACACGAAACGAACAAAGCATCCTGTCATTTCAAAATAAAACACCATGTTCTTGCTCCCACCTTAAACAGACACTTGAGCAAAGAAACAGAAAACTGTCTGTTTATGCACCTGCATCTAAAACTGCACAAGAACAGCATGAATTTTTGGATTTGAATCATTTAAACCTTAACTAATGGATATGTTCCTAAAAAATCAGCTGTTTACATACTGAACCTTTGTTCCTTTGATGTGAAAATTGCACTTTTGATAAGATTTTGCCTATATTTTCCAAATAAAATAAACACTGTTGCATTCTTTTAAACTATTTCAGTTTGTTTAGGTCTATCAGTGCTTTCTGAACATATTGAAGACATTTTTAAATACACCGCAACATACCGAGAACCGTGAAAAAAACCCCAAAAACATAGTTTTTCATTTCATCTAAATATTTCAGCAGCGATGCAAGTGCTGCAAAGTTGCACCACATTCAAGTAATTTTGTGCTAATTATCCTAAAAATTGCTGAGTAGCATGCGTGCATGAGATCACCGTTGTTGATGTGATGTTTTGATGTCAAAAGCAAGTTAGTGTGCCCACGGTAAAATCGCTGCACCAAGGAAAACAGCGTGATCCTGCAACATCATTATTTTTGTGCACAAGATTCTAGCTTATTCCAACATGAGCTGGAAAATGTTTCCTATGTTGCACCTGCAAACTGACATTATTCTTAGTGACTGTATCAGCCACACTGGTGACAGAAAAGCAGCCATGAGCAAAGGTTGTTTTAGGACTGAGGCTGACACTTTTCCTCAACTTTCAGTTTTTGTACCAAGCTAAGCTAAATGAACAGTGCCTGCTCTTTGCAGTGGCTGCTGGTAGAGTTTCATTTGAACAGAGCTGTGAAAAGTTTTACTGCCATTTATGGAGGCAGAGGGAGAGGAAAGAGGAGAGGAAGTGTGCACACACATTAAAGACACACACACACAGTCACCGTGAGATCGTTTTAAGTTGAAAGAAGTCAAAGTGAGACATGAAAGAGGAAGTTGTGCCTACTTGAAGGAATATATATCTGTGTGTGTGTGTGTGTGTGTGTGTGTGTGTGTTCATGTGCCCTTTTAAGGCAAAGCAGAGGGAGGATGTGAGTGGGCATTTTTGATAAACCCTGCACATCTGCACACACACTCACATACACACTCTCACACACACACACACACACACACACACACACACACACACACACTCTCACACACACACGCACACACACACACACAGGACAGCTCCAATCATTTTGACTCGACACACCTTCTTCTCAGGAGTCGTGTGATGTTGGTGCAACCTTTTTTTAAAAATTAAAACTTTAAACCGCACAGTCCTGAACACACCACGCCCCCTTTTCCTGCCAAAAACCTCCACTTCCTGCTCTCAGAAACACACAAACACACCTGTTTTCATCTGCATGCCGAGGTGCACTGTTGTGCAACATCCTGTCAGTATTAACTTCAACTTATCTTCACCCCAAAAACAGTCCCAAAAAACACGTCCTCATTAGTTGGAAAAACAAGAATCAGTGTTAATGACGTCAAGTGCGAGACAAGTTTTTGAATTCATTCTTTTATCATTTGATTTGAAATGAGATTATGATGAGGACCAGAAACTGGAGCGAGTGGTTGAAACCTCTGAGTCAGAATGAAAAGTTTTGACCTGCTCTGTTTCCATCACCAAATCAGACGTTACATCGAAACATGTTTCTGTTTGATGAGTCATCTCTGGAGTTGGAAATAAGTTTTTAATGGGCTACAGGCAGGTCAGTTTAGCACCTGGACTCTTCTACTACAGAGCCATGCTGCTGTGATACAGAATGTTTTTTTCCAGATGGTGGATTCACTTCACAGAATATCAAACATTAAGTATGAAAGTATAATCCTGTTTACACGTGAACTCTTGGCATTTCCTGGATAACTTCAGTGTGTGTGAATGTAAAAACAACAAACAACTGAAGTGGGAAGACCTGATACTGATAGGCCCCGCCCCCTGTTGCTGACATCATCGCCCCGCCCATTCACTCAGTGTTTCAGACAGTTACCTGCAGTGTTCACACATCCACTTGTTACAGAGCTGAACAATAGGAAACTGTGTGTGTTTTTGTTACCTCCTGTTGTCTGGGTGTGGTCATCTGTAACAGTCTGAATCAGGATCAGCTGATCCAGTTTGTAATTAAAACTGAAACGGCGTTCATGGGCTTATCATTCTGACAGAACGGTGACAGTTTTGTTTCTCTTAGATAATCTGGGGTGTCTCTACAATCCTGTGACTCTGCCCCCTGCTGGACACACAAAACTATAACATGTGGCTGCCACACGTTTGCAACTAAAATGATTATTTCTGAGTCAGGACGAAACTGTGGAGCTGTTCCCGTCCGTCAAATGTGATGATCTGAAAAGTCCGGAAATTGACTTCATCTAACTTTGACTTGTTCTCACTTTATGCTGCCATTTACTTTGTTTTGGAAAACCTTCTAAAAATATTGAAGAATAAAAGTTTGGTGGCCTCTTTTGCATTAGTCGTAGTTTTAAAGTCTTGTCGTGTTTTCAAAGTTCGGTCAAAATATTTGTGCTTTTCTGGTTTGGAATTACTTTTATTCTGTTTGTACGCGCAACAAACACTGGACTATTAACCTGGACAAATTTGTTTTTATTTTTACCTGGTCATATTTATCGATTTATCTACCATATTCATCCACCTGTAGACCTGTAGACTTATTACTCCTGGTACTTTCTACTTATTGTGTATAGAATTGCTTATTTTATTACCTCTATCCCATGTATTTCCTTACAGTTGTATCGTCTGAAAAGCTACGGTAACACTGAATTTGCCCCTGGGATTAATATTTTTATGATTCTGGTTTTTGAATTTTGATCATATATTCAATATTATGGCCTAATTCTTAAAAGTGTGGGTGCATTTTGGAAGTTCAGCTCTGTAGTTGTAGATAGAAATACAAACACTTCAAAAAAGCGCCCAAAATCTTGTTTATCAACCATACGACCCAACAAAAATATCTTTAAAACCTTGTAGACTGGTTACATTTCAATGGCTTGGTCGTATAAACAGAATTAAGGTCATATTTTGAAATTGGTTGTTGAGCATTCTTCTTTATTTTAAACATTTAAGCTTTGGCAGTAAGTTCAATATCATGGTTATATTTTTTTAAAATTTTGTCATACTCTTTAAGTTTGACCCTTTGGACATAATTTCAAGATTTGTTTGTATATCTAAGATCACAACTGTAATTTTGGAGTTTGGTTATACAGTCAGATTTCGTAGGTTTAAGTGTATTTATGAATATGTTGTAAATTAAAGATTTTGTGGGTGTTTTCAAAATCTGGTCATATTTTCAGGTTTGTTTGTATTTTTGAGACACCATTCACTTAAAATGTTTCATCCTTCATCTGAGATAACGATCGCATCTTTGAGCTGAAAGTGATTTTTTTGTGTCTTATTCTCAACATTTGTACATTTAAAATCTGGTCACATTTTTGATATTTAACTGTGTATTTCAGATTCCAGTCATAAATGTGAAATCTGATGCTTTTTAACGTTTGATCGTTTATCTAAGATTGCGGTAACGTTATTAATATTATGGCCCTTTTTTCAGTTTGGTTATGTTTTCGGGACCTGAGTCATGTGTTTAATGTTATTGAAGTTTACCGTCACATTTTTGAAGACTGGTGATATTTTTGTGATTTGGTCGTGTATTGGAGATCATGATCATATTTTTGAGGTCTGATATTTTTTTTAATGTTTGGCTTTGTATTAAAGATTATGATCAGATATTTTGGATTAAATTTGCATTACACTGAGATTACAGACTTATTTCTCAAGTTTGGTCCCATCAAAGCCTGATTTATATTTTTTGACGTATTTGAGATAACGGTTGTATTTTTGACATTTGGTCACATTTTAATAATAAAAATCACGTTTTAGCATTAAAGAAGCTCAAAGACTCAAAAAAGCGACACCAAGAACGACTCGAAGCTCAAACTGTTTATTCCGTTTCTTCATCTGAGTTTCTGGCTCTTGCCATGTTTACCCAGCAATCCCATGATGCTTTGCGTTTCTTAATCAAGGGGGAGGCGGAGGTAATGATTCAACAAATACAACATTTTATTATCAGCATCACTAAGTGATGTTTCAACTACTTTATTTTATATTTTACATTCTTTTTTTACAAAAAGAACTCAAACACTGTGTGTGCGTGTGTGTATACGTGTGTGTGTGTGTTGGACTGTACCATGTCAGGGCAGTGGGTCAGTCCAGTTTAAACACCGGCTCTCTCTGAGCTTCATTAGAAACTCTAAAGCAGTGTGTGTGCATATGTGTGTGTGTGTGTGCACAGTAGATTTACGTGTACACACACACACACACAATGTTTCTGTTTATCTTAAAGGAACAGTGCATCTTTTCAGAGGGCTCTGTTTTCTATGGAAGGAAAAATGTGGAGCAGAGATTAAAGTTAAGACAAATCAGAAACACGCCGAGGTTTGTTCTGCAGTCCTTGTGTGTGTGTGCAAATGTGTGTGTGTCAGCGTGTGTGTGTGTGTGTGTTTGTGCATTAGCGGTCCAGGACATAAGTCTTGTACAGACGGTTCATCTGCTCCAGGAAGATGAAGGTGAGGACGGTGTGCGGTCCGAGGCGAGCGTAGTACGGAGTGAAACCCTTCCACAGCGAGAAGAATCCTTCGTTCCTCACCACCTTCATCAAAACCTCCTGGACAGGAAACAGGAAACGCATCATCAACACCAACTCCATCATCCAAGCAATTTAAAAACAAGAAATCAACACAAAAATCGAAGAGTGTCATTTTAAACATGTCTCTTTGAACGTGTGACTCACCAATCCGTTCTTGTACTCTGGTTTCCCGTCGATCATCCTCATGTTCTGAATCCTGTCACACACACACACACACACACACACAAACACACACACACTGTTTGATCAGCTGATCCTGAATATCGTCTCTGCTCACCCGTCAAACCTGTGTCTGTCTCACCTGGTCTTCACAATGTCGACTGGCATAGACGCCGCTGTGGTAACCAGACCGCTGATCATACTGGCACAGAAGTGACACAGGATGTCGTCCCCAAAGTACCCTATAAACAAACACACACACACACACACACACTTAGGGTTTTTACGTTTGAATATTGAGTGTTTAAGTCTGTGTATGTGTTTTCTGTGTGTACCTGAGTCTAGCAGCGCCTGTTTGGACTGAGAGTAGGAGGCCAACTGAGCTGCGTTCACAACCACCGCTCGAGCCATGGTGGGAATACAACCCTACATCACACACACACACACACACACACACAGCATATCAATATATTCTGTTGTTAAAGGTTTCAAACAGCAAACCAGAAGCTTTGATTTTCTGCTGGGGAGACAAAGACGAAGCCCTCTCACCCTCCACAGCGTGGTGACTCCTTCTTCTCTGGTGATCCGAGCCAGAGCGTTGAAAACGTTTGTGTAACCTCTTCTCTGATCAGCGGGGAGGCTGAGGACAGAGAAAGACAGACAGGATAAAAACAACATTGTAATTTGCGTATCATTTCTTCAGTTGATGTTCAATTACGAATTTAAAAACTATTGAAAAATGGTTCGTTTAAATGTATTACCGTCCGTCGGCCGTCATCCTGATCAGAGCGACCTCTGCTGGTGTCCCCACAAACGCCCCGGTAGCTCCGGCTGTCATACCAATCAGAGCCTGCAGGGGGGGCACACTGAGTCAGGACCATTGACTGTATAAAGAATGGACCGCGTGGCTCCGCCTGTCATCGTTTTACGATTTTGAAGCCAAAAAACCCAGTTTCTCGAGCCGCAATTGTGCAGCCAGAGTCTGCGCAGTAGAGAATTTCCGGTGGAGACAAGTAAAAAAGAGAAATAAAAATATTTATTTCTTCTTCTTAAGAAGGTTTAGTCTCCTTTTGGCTCTTTGCTGAAGTTTCTTATATCCCCAATAAAAACTACTCTCGAACAGCAGCTGTCAACTATTGTAAAGCGAAACTTATATCGTGGTTTTTAACGACCAATAACTAATGAGAAACTAACTTCTCAGTGAAAAAAACACTTGAACACCATGCAGCCAAATGACATCGTCGTACTACCTTAGCGTAAGGATGAGAGAAAAGTTTCTACCAGGTATCGCAATTTTTTTAAGTTTTCCCGGCTCATATCTGGAATACATGGGGAGGCGGGGCTTATGACCTATACTGCAGCCAGACACCAGGGGGCGGGGCATCTGCTGGAGGCTTCTGTTAGAGTGGAACGTCGTTACGTCCACTCATTATACAGTCTATGGTCAGGACTTCTACGAGCTACGAGCTTTGTCACATGACCCGACCCAGGGCCGTGACCACGACTGACTCTGCGTTACCTTGAGGAAGAAGTTTGGCGGCCGGCCGTCTGCACTGGTCATTTTCTCAAACAGGATGGTGTAGATTCCTAAACGAGTCGTCGTGTACGTCGCCTGACGCAGCAGACCTGCCGAAAGCCTGAGACGATAAAACGTGTCGTTGTAACAAACTTTACAGCAAAATGTTACAAGCAGTGCGTGTGTGTTCAGGTGAGTGGTCATGTGTGTGTTCAGGTGTGTGTTCAGGTGTACCCGGTGTAGATGCCTCCCACACCCTCGTTCTTCAGGATGGAGAACAGAGCGTGGAAGCTGGTTTTGTATTCTCGAGCCTTCGTGCCCTGTCCGCTCAGCTGCATCCGATTCTTCACCAGATCCAGCGGCTGCACAAACACCGTCGCGCCCATCCTGCAGACAGACAGGTGCAGAGAGAGAGAGACAGGTTAAAGACAGTCTGTCTCCTTCAGCATCCTGTCAGCAGTGTGTGTGTGAGCTGTGACGTCATTTCTGTGTGTTGTTCCACAGCGTCACATGGTCTCCTGTCTGTAATCTTAATCACCTCATTGACTGAACATACGTGTGTTTGATCACATGATCAGTGAGCGTTTGCGTGGACTGAAGAACATTCTTAACATTCTTTTTTCTCTTCTTAAAACGACTCAGTAAACGTTTCAGATCAATCAGCTGATTCAAACATTTGTCACTCAGGTTTATCAGTCTGCTTTTATCCTCCAGTCCAGGCTTTCCCAGACTTTTCAAGGACCCCTGGTGAGTTCAAGTGTAAGTGCAGACAGCCTGACACCAGCAGCTGTCACTCACACTCCTGGAGCAGTTAGTTAAACGTGTACGAGGCACACGCATGCTCCAGAGATGTGACATTTAAACACCCTCGGATCAGTTTGTCTCTGCAGCTCTCATGCTCTTTTTACAGCCAACACGCTGTAAAAATGACTCCATGAGGCTACAGCAAGACAGCACTCCTATTCCCACAATGCACTGCTCCACAGCTGGAGCAGGGAGTGAAGAAATGGGGGAGTCTGGGAGTCATTATCCACCACATTTCACAGACTCAGCTCTGTTGCATGTTCTCTTTAAGAAGGGTTGAATCATCGGCATCAAGCAGAGAAAACATCAAAGGGGATTGATGCAGAAACTACTAAAATTAGGTTAAGAACTGTCCAACGCATTATTAAAAACTGGAAGGATGGTGGGGAGCCATCATCTTCAAGGAAGAGATGTGGTCAGAAATCAAATCAAAGAAAAACAGCTGTAGAACTCAGGAGTATGTTTAATAGTGAAAGTAAGAGCATTTCCACACACACAATGCAAAGAGAACTCAAAGGATTGGGATTAAAGCTGTGTAGTCTTAAGAAAACCAGCATTCAGTGAGGCTAACTGGGAAAAAAACGCTTCAGTTTGTTAGGGAGCATAAGGATTGGACTCTGGAGGAATAAAAGAAGGTCATGTGGTCTGATGAGTCCAGATTTCCCCTGTTCCAGAGTGATGGGCGCATCAGGGTGAGAAGAGAGGCAGGTGAAGTGATGCACCCATCATGCCTAGTGCCTACTGTACAAACCTGTGGGGGCAGTGCTACCATCTGGGGTTGCTTAGTTTATTGAAATAATGCCACAGCGAATGTGTGCTGTAATCAAAGCTAAAGGCGGACCAACAAAATATTACGAATGTGACCTTTTTATTGGTGGTGAACACTCATGCTGCACATCACTCTGCCTGACCCTGATAACAGCAGATGACAGTGCACAGAGAAGGTGCTCCAACTGTGGGAGTTGGTGCATTTAATGTAGTGCAATATTAAAATGAATGCTCATTCAGATGTATTCGTAACGTGATTGGGCCTAGACTGGATACATAAACTTAATTGAAAGGTTCAAATATATTATGATGTACTACACCTTCTGATATGAATGTTACAAATGACGACATTAAAATGATATAATGTGCAGCCCTAACTGGGTAGTTTGAATGTGAGGGGGGCTGCTGTTTCCTTCACCATGTCACTGACCGGGTCAGACCACCTCCATCTGTAAAAACAGTGCACACACCCCCCTGATTAGCATTTAGCATCACCTCACACACATCTCCTGTCATCAAAATTATCTCCAGGTAAGATGCATGGGTATCAGGAAACTTCATTCTAATCCAGGGTAAACTGACTCATTGACTTTTCTAAGTGGAGCAGAAAAGGTAGCTAGCGAAACAAAAGTTAAAGGTAACATTATTCTTCATAACACCGGGGGGTGTGTCAGATTCTGCTCCCAGTTTAGAAAGCGTCCTCTGTATCGCTAGTATGTGGATGTTAATAATAATCGAAGATAGTTTATGAAACTGAGGCAGAGATAAAGATCTGTGATCGGGTAAACATCAGGGGCCACAGATCGATGAGGGTACGGACTTTGTCATAACACCGGCCCTGAAACATTAGCAGCTAACAGGAAGCTAACGGACTGATTTATCCTCCTGTTATTGGTTCGTTTAGGACTGAAAAGAGTTAGAGAGAGTGAGAGAGTGATAATTGTATTGAATTAATCCAGCAGTTTGTCAGCTGCTCCATCAACAGCCCCTGACCGCTGACATTAGCACATTAGCACCGGAGCTAACGCAGCACCTACCCGGCCAGACCCCCGAACAGGAACTTGATGGCCTTCGGGGAGGTTTTCGGCTTTCCCTCCGCCATGGTTCCCCCGCTCTGTCAGTCCCCGCACAGTCCCCGGTCAGATTCCCGCTGCCTGCCTGCTCTGGTGCCTCTGAGCCGGACGGTCCACCTGCAGCAGCCGGGGCAAGGTGACTCCTCTCTGGAGCGGGCGCGTCCGGAGTCACGAAGCTGAGCGGACCAATCAGGAGGCGAGGACGAAGGGCACGGACAGCGACGTCACACGGCGCTGCCTTCAATGACACCCCAAAAGCTCGTAAATCTGCATTTTATCTATGGCAAGCGGTTGTAACATTTAAAAACTAAGTTTGACTATCTGAAATTAGCAATGTAGATATTAACAACGTATTTCTGACTACTTGTATTAACATTTTGGATCTTCGCTTAGTAAAAAAGAACATTTCAGATATCCGCAAATACACTCTGCTTATCCACAATTGTCATCTACAAAATCATTTTGACCAGGCGAAATAAATCACCTTTTTCCATTCATGTGTATGGGGTTTCTAATTCAAGATATCTACTACGTCATTTTGGATATCCAAAATGGGAATTACAGATATTTGCAAAATAATCTGAGATATCTGTAACTCCAAGTCAAGATATCTGTAATTCATTCTGACCAGGCAGAATTAGAATTACAGATATCTACAGCTCATTTCGCTTGATCAAAATGTAATTTTGGATACCAGAAACAGTAATTGTAGACATCTTGATTTGAGGTGAATTAATGAAACCTGTAATTCTAATTCTGCCTTGTCAATGTGTATTTAACTTGCAGTCTACGATATACAAAGACATCTTAGTTTTTTTTTCCCCAGGGGTACCTGAAAGCAACAGCCCACGAGTACAGCCCATTAAATTTATAAAAATAAAAACAGTCCGATATGTGGTGGAAAATTTAAAAAGAAAGAACAAAAAATGCGAATAAAACATAACAGTTTTGAAAACAACTTTACAATGACATGCAGTTCTTTCGAAACATACAAATAAACACTGTCATGACACAATAAAATAAATAAATTACTCAATCAGAGGTACAAAATGGTTCATCAAGGAAATAATAATAGTTAAGATTTAAAAAAAAAATTTTTTTTTTTTTTTTTTTTGAAAAAGAAATTTAACAATGGGCAGCGTTTTTCATTCAAGTAAATACACACAAGGGGAATATCAATACATAAACTAATTTTAAAGCAAACAGCAGAAATAATAGCAAAAATAAATAAAATTACTCTTAACTGAAATAAATGAGTAAAAAAAATACACAAAACACACACTTGGTCGATTTTTATAAATTTAAAACACGTATTTCACCTGATGGTCCCTTAGACACAAGTGGAATAAATGACAGATCCAACATCCAATAGAATGTAGCACATTTTTCAATCTTTGCACTGATTGGTTTAGAGCCCTACAGGAGGCGGGACCTGTCACAGCAACAGCTTGCTGAGGAAGTAGAAACAGCCAGCGGTGAGTAGACACCAAACTGTCAAATCTACCTGATTTAGCTGCATTACGATTATTTTAAAGTATTGTTTGGGGTCTTTTATCATCTTCAGTGCCTCTTGTTGTTTTATGAATCATTATGTTTCTTGTATTTGAGGATTTTTGTCCGGTTGCTGTGACGGAGCAGCTAGCGTTGATTAGCGAAAACAGTGAAGTTAGAGACGTCAGTGCTGCTGATCAGTTTATCAGATTATTACTGACGAGGACTAAACATCAAGAATAAAACTGTTTAATAGATTATTTACAGCTGGGAATTAACACAGAAACATCCTGAGTGAGCAGAGGGACATCTGCACTTTCGTAAGGATGAATAAAATGAGAAAAATATGATATTCATGAGAATTATGCTGCGTAATTTTGACCTTTATGTGAAGGGTCATTGACAAAAAGAGGGTCTAAAAACTTATTTTTGAAAAGTTCTTTGAAAATGGATAAAAAACATATTTCTGAGGGAAGAATTATGTTTCTTAAAAGATTTCAGTAGTTAACCAACATTTCAAAGATTTCAGGTTAATTATTTTTTAGTATTTTTAATTTGAGCACCCAAAAATGTCAGGTGGCGCAACCAAATATATGAAAATATATTTATATGTTCCTGTTATTTTTTCTGTGTGAAATTATTGGCAAGTATCTCTCAAGTTTCTGTAGTGACTCATACATTTTCATTTTGTGTGTTTCATTTCTTTTATTTGTGAATAAGATAAATAATTTGATGTTAAAATAACATTTCACATTATTACATTGGTTGTACCACCTGACATGGAAATTGTTCCAGTCACCAATGAAGTGAAAAAACCTTTTTTATCAGTATTTCAGAGAAATCTACAAACTTTTCCACTTGGTCACAAATGTCATTTGGGCTCCTCTGGCTGATGCAGTTTCCTGTTTCCTGTTTTATTCTCTTCACTTTAAAATAAAAGTCTAATGTTACGGTTGCACCATCCTGACATTTGACAAGGTGAAAATTACAGGACAAAAGTTTTTTACATTTCTCAACAGCTTTAAAATTCTTTTCAAAAGTCACAAAATTGAATTGAAATCGCAATATCTGCCAGAAAAATCACAATAAGGTCTTTTTCTGAAATCGTTCAGCCTTCATGTAAAGTTTGCCCAGCATACCTGTTTTTTTTTTATATTATTTTCTGCATTATTTGTCCAAAGTATTCATTAAAACATGACAAAGCTGTTGAAAAAACTATTTAATTATTCAGTACTCATAAAATTATTCACTTTGTATGTGTCTGTGTCAACTGTGTTATTGAATGAAAAAAACGTAAATCAGCAACAGCTTGTTTTAAAGTCACACGACTCAAAACATATGAGGTCACAGCCTTTTTAGTGGAAACTTTGGAGAAAGTTTGATATTTTTCAACTCCTCCTCATCAATACTTCATCCAACTGTTTGTCCGTAAATGGTGCCACTTAATTGTTCGTCAACAATTGTTTGTCAACAGTGTCATTGAAATTTTCTTGTTTAATTACTGTAGATGTTAAAATGACCAAAATGTAAAGAACATACACAGAAATATGAGTTGATGGAGGTCGGGTGGTGACATTTACAAGGTTTGTAGTCAGCACAAGGGAGGAAAATGGAGAAAATGTCAACCCTGTTACCTGTCAACTGTGTCACGTGTGTTTTTGTGTCATAATTCTCTTAAATGTTGACTTTACTGTGATTTAAATGATTCAGTACATTTCTAAAGAGCTGAGTTTAATGTCATAGTGTTGAGTTGATCAGAATTCAGTGTAATATGAATTTATATTAAAGAAATAGTCACAACTTTTGTCTGTAACTTCGTATTATTTGTTGTTTTTGTCTCTTTTTCCTGCAGCAGGTGGCGATGCTGTGACATCACACCGCCACAGAGTCCAATGACAGCGCCTATATCATGGCTGTGTGTGGGACGCCACACAGGACGGACCAATGAGGAGGAAGAACAGCCATGACGGGCAGGGGCAGGGCGGGACGGGGGAGCAGGGGGCGAGGAGAGGGGACAGGGGCCAGGCAGGGGTGAGACAGGCGGGTGAGACAGGAGGTGAGGCGGGCGGCGGTGGCGGCGGCGTGTCCCCGCTGCCTGTCTTCCTGTTCCCCTCGGAGCTGCTGTTTCACTCTGCGGAGACGAGCTCGCACCGCAGAGTGTTGACGCTGTACAACCCCTACAACTTCAACCTGAGCTTCAAGAGTCAGTACCTGTGTGTTAGTCTGAGGAAAGATCGCCCCCTGCTGGTCCTGCAGAGGATAACAGTCTCTCTCTCTCTCTCTCTGTCTCTGTTTTCATCCGTTCAGTGTTTTGCACGGCCCCGTCTCTCTACAGAGTGGTGGAGTCAGAGGGCAGCGTCAGAGCTAAATCCTGTGTAGACCTGTGAGTACGCTGAAAATCACGCTTTGCGTCAACTATGCCTGTTTCTAAACCGCCCAGTACATGCTACTCACAAATTTAGTACACAGTCAACACTACATAGTATACGCTTCTTTAGCGTGCAGTGTGTAGTCTGCTTGTTCTGATGGGTCTGTTTTGTCGTTTGTGTGTCTGGTTTTCAGTTTCAGAAAATAAAAATGCTGTGTTTTATTTGTTTAACTTTAGAAAACAAACAACATTTTAGTCATTAAAATGCAAAGAGATTTCCAGATGACGCTTTTATATCAATCAGTTGTGAAGATACAGGAACAGTACAATAAGACAAGTCAAATTAGAAGTTATTAGAACATTAAGTGAGAAATGAATGCATAAGATTGTATAAGTTTTTTATTTATTTTTGCTCCTTTCATTATTTTCAATGGTTTAAGGTAGTGTTTCTCAAGCGTTGGATCGTGACCCCATAAAGGGGTCGCCTGAAATCCAAACTGGGCCCCTTTAATTAAAAAAAAAAAAAAAAAAAAGTCTGATAAAAATATTTTCTTCTTTAATAACTCTTCTTCTAAAATCGAAACAGAATACACCAAACAACCATATTCTCTGTTTAATTATTGAGTAAGTCTTATATTATGCACTACTTTTGTTTTTTTTCATCATGAAATCTTTTTGTATTTCAAGCTTTTTTATGATGCAGCATTGAGTATTTAAGTATTTTAATATTTGATTATGAAATATTTTAGCACTTTTCACACTTCATGCAGCAGTATTAAAATATTTTAAGTATTTCATCAGGTATTTCAGTGTTTTTAGTTTTTAATAATGAAATATTTTAGTAATTTGAGCAATTTATTCTGCAGCATTGAGTATTTTTAGTGTTGTATTATGAAGTATTTTAGCAATTTTTGCGTTTTATTCTGCAGTATTTCAGTGTTTTGAGTATTTTAGTATTTTGAATATTCTATGATGAAATTCTCTTTTTTTTTTTTTTTTTTTTGTATTTTAATAAGCAGTACATCCATATTTTTAAAATATGTATATCCAAGTGATTTGATATCTATTTTTATTTTCCTGGATTCTGCATTTTAATATTTTAAGCAAAATACTTCATTTACAGTGCAATGCTGAATTTAGAATAAAATGTATTTTTTGATCAGGGAAAATAAAACAGTGGAAAACTGTGTCTCGAGGCCCCAAAAATTAGTGATGTCAAAATGAGGTCACAGCCTGAAAAGGTTGGGAACCACTGGTTTAAGGAACATTTTAAATTTGTGTTTTAAAAAAAAAAAAAAAGAAAAAAAAAAAGACAAAATTCAGGTAGAGATCTCAGGTTCCTGTTTTTATGAAATTTGTGAATTTATTACAGCGTAAACACTATATTTAATTTTTATCTCACACCAAAAGTCTTTTTTTTTTTAAACTGAATCTGGAGGAAATCTCTCTCTGTCAGGGTGGTGCGTCACCTGGACGTCTCCCCCCGTCACTGGGGCCGCAGGGACTGTTTCCGCCTGGAGGTGAAGGGAGGAGGTCAGGTGGGAGGACGGGAGATCTGGGCGGAGCTGAGAGGAGGAGAGGAGGGAGGAGGAGGAGGAGCAGGGGAGGAAGAGGAGGAGAGGAGGAGGAAGAAGAGAGGAGGAGGCCAGCAGAGGGCGCTGTCTCCTCACGCTCCTCTTTCTCCTCTGCTGGTGCCCACAAATACAAACCTGCAGCTGCCTGCCTGCACAGGTGAGACACCCAAAGCATTCTGGGACTTGTAGTTTTTACTAATATATGTCAAACCTTAACTTTGTTTCCGTTTGTGTGTGTGTGTGTGTGTGTGTAGCAGTGCGCAGTGTGTCTCAGTGGGTGGTGTGTGTATCCGTGGCAGTGCTGTGTGTCGCCGTGTTGATGCTCCCCCTCCACAATGAGAGCAACTCCATGGTTCCACGTTGTCTTCACGTCTCCACCAATCAGAAGCTGGTCTGCGCCTACACACTGGGTAACACACACACATGTGCACGCACACACACACACACACACACACACACTATGTCACTGTTGAATGTAGTTACAAGTGTAAGAGAAGGATCAGACGTAGATAAAGGAATATTATGTTGTAATATGTTGACACACGTTAAAACTTTATACAGAATATTTTAATAACGAAATGAAGCGACGTTTTGAAAACAACCTTCTTTCCTTTTGTCTATTTCTCTCTTAGGTCTGCTGACCATGGTGTTTCTACGGTAACCAGCGTGTTGTCCTTCAAACTCACTCTCAGACTCTTCATGGACTCTCACACTCACACACACACACACACACACACATAAATGAATGTTGTTAAACGAGGAGGTTGAATAGTGCTGGATGTAAAACTTTATGTAAAACTGGAAACAGGGAAAAACAAATCCTGAAGATGGGGACTAATTATTGCTTCTGATTTTATGTTTATTTTATGTTTTAGTTTTTAATTTGAATAAATTATGTCTGACCTTGACTCAGGTGTTGTATTTTATTACTTCACACCCACTGAGTAATAAAATCACAGTTTATATCGAAGTGTATCATTAAATTATAGTTGGAGAACTGTGTAAAGTCAAGGTTTTGGTTGAAGTGTTTAACCTTGTTGGAGTTTCACAGTTAAAGCACTTTATTTTATCAAAGCTTCAAACTTTAAGAGTAAGTACCTCTATTCCTAAAACTTTTCTGTTTCTGAACTTCTTTTTATAGTCAAAGTTTCAAAATTAAAGTATTTTATTCTGTGAAAGGTTCATTTTTCTTACTGTAGTTAAGTTTTATTAACCTTTATACCTTAAACATAGCATCTCTATCAAGTCACATTTTCACACTAAACCATTTCGTTAAAAGTCTAAGTTTTTAGTTTCATGGTAAAAATTCTTCATTATGTTGAAAAAATCAAGACAGACTCAGCTTCTTTTTTTTTATCGTATTCTGTGTTGTTTGAATAACTTTATTAGCATTCTGCAGTCGTGTCGTTTACAGCAGAGGAGCAGAAAGGGTTAAACAGTGAGGGAGGAAACTCAATGAAACCAGGAGACCGACCAGGACTCCACCTCGTTACCTGGTTGTCATGACAACAGTCACATGGTTTCATTAAGCGAAGTCAACCTGATGGTGAGACGAGTTTTAAAGGCTTAAACTGACCAGAAAATGTTTTTACAGTCTGTTCTATTTTTGAGTGAATAATATTTATGGATGAAATATTCTTAACTTAAAACTTGAAGATATAAAATGTTGGGGTTTCACTATGAATAATCATCTACATTTCCTTATATTTCATTTGGTTGTATAGTTTCCTACATGTTTATGTTTTGAATTGGAAAGTGAAAAGTTGAAAGCCACAGAAACAATGAATGACTCATGGTTCGACCTCCGAGAGGTCCCCGCCCCTCAGGTTGAGCATCACCAAGTTAAAAATCTTTTAATCTATCTGAAGTCTACAGGAGCTACATTCATAAAATATAGATTTATACTCTAAATATACTCGTAAATATACAGGTTAATATACTTAAGTACAGTCAGAGGATACAGGAAGGGGCGGAGCTTCGTAACAGAGGCGCAGCAGTCAGTCAAGGTTGAGTTAACATTTTCTTCAGGAATAATATTTTATCATTTATCAGGTCACGATGAAACAACCTGAAACCTGGAACAATCATGATGACGGCTGCAGAACGAGGCCCCGCCCCCTCACTGTCAGATTAATATAAGAATAAATATTTTTGATATATATCTGAGCATGTGCAGGAGCTCGTCTCCACGACTGAAGGATAAATATTATTGATTGCTCCTCAGAGTGAGTCCTTCCCGTCGCCTTCTTGGTTTTCTCAGAGTTCGAGTCAAGTTTTTACTCCTCAGCTCCTCGGTTCTTTCTTGCCGCTTCGTGGCCTGTTGCCGAGCAACGTGTCCATCTCAGCGACGAGGGCCGGAGTCAGCTGCGTGAGGACCTGAGAGACAGAGACGGGGAGAGTTTGACCAATCAGAGGCTTCCATCCATCATGATCAGTACGAAGATTAAACTGTTCGTTACCCTGACGGAGCCGAGGTTCTCCAACAGCTGATCCGTGTTTGAGACGCCAAGGAGAACCGAGCTGACGCCCTCGCTGCGGAGACACCACGCTGACGGGCAGGTGAGAGAGACAGGCAGGTGAGAGAGAGAAGATCTTAGGGTTAAAGTCAACTTTTTACCAGACATAATCAAACCAGGTTATGTGTTTTAGCCTTTAGCTCATGCTTCAGCCTCTGACTCTTGATTAAGCCTTTAACTTGTATTTTACCTTTTTGCTCTTATTTAGCATCTATCTTGTGTTTTAGCCTTTAGCTCATGTTTTAGCCTCTAGCTCGTGTTTTAGCCTTTAGCTCATGTTTTAGCCTTTAGCTTGTGTTTTAGCCTTTAGCTCATGTTTTAGCCTTTAGCTCGTGTTTTAGCCTTTAGCTCATGTTTTAGCCTTTAGCTCAAATTTTAGATTCTTGCTGGTTTTTTAAGTCCCTATCTTGTGTTTTAGCCTTTAGCTCATGTTTTAGCCTTTAGCTCGTGTTTTAGCCTTTAGCTCATGTTTTAGCCTTTAGCTTGTGTTTTAGCCTTTAGCTCATGTTTTAGCCTTTAGCTCAAATTTTAGATTCTTGCTGGTTTTTTAAGTCCCTATCTTGTGTTTTAGCCTTTAGCTCATGTTTTAGCCTTTAGCTCGTGTTTTAGCCTTTAGCTCATGTTTTAGCCTCTAGCTTGTGTTTTAGCCTTTAATTCAATTTTTTGCCTCTATCTTGTGTTTTAACCTTTAGCTTGTGTCTTAGCCTCTAGTTTGTTTAAAAGCCTCCAGCCCTTGTTTATTAGCCTCAAACCTGTATTTAGACATTTAGCTCTTGTCTCAGCCTTTAGCTCATGTTTTGGCATCTAGCTTTTATTTTTGCTTTTAAATTTTGTTTTAGCCCTTAATTTGTTAATTAGCCTCTAACCTGTTTGAGCCTTTGGCTCGAGCTTTGGCTTTCAACCCTTGTTTTAGCTACTTGCCCTTGTTTGAGCTTTCAGATTTTGCTTTAGCCTTTAGCTCATGTTTTAGCCTCTAGCTTGTGTTTTAGCCTTTAGCCTGTGCTCAGTCGTTTTCCTGTTTAGCTTTCTTCTGATCTTCTATCTCTTTCTGTCAAACCTCCCAGTTCTGGTCTTTGCTCCTTTTGAATAAATCAGATATAATGTTTTAACAGAGAAAATCATAGATCCCTGTTGTCACTGCTGAACTTTATCAGCTGGTGTGGTGTTGTCATAGAGACTTCGGCGGCCGTAAATAAATCCGATCCAGTTTGACCCATCCAGTCCTGATTGTGATGCTAAGAATTAGAATTTAGAGATAACCTATTTTATTAACTTAATTCTAATTCGTGGATTATGATCAGGTTTATATCAAGATATGAGACTTTTTGAAGATCACTTAGAAAGTCCACACAGTCCCTTTAAAAGAGGCTGAAACACACACACACACACACACACACACACACACACACACACACACCTATAGCGAGCTGAGCAGCGGTGCACTTCAGTTTGTCGGCCAGCAGGTGGAGCTCTTTGATTTTGCTGAGCTGCTTCTTCCCTTCATCACTGCAGAGACGCTCCTTCAGCCATGCATAGCCCTGCAAACACACACACACACACACACACACAAACACACACACACACACACACACACACACACACACAATGCGTATTGATCACCACGGTAACAGATGGTCTTTCATCCTCCAGGCCAGAGTTGTGGATGGATGGTGTTTGTGCTCCACTGATGATTGGAGGTAGTGTTAAGTGTGTGTTTTACAGTGTGTGTGTTAAGTGTGACAGTGTGTGTGTATTCTTGTTTATGTATGGGTGTGAGGACCTTCATAGCCGCTCTGGAGCTCTCGGGGACCCCCTCGTTGTACTTCCCTGTCAGCAAGCCGCAGGCTAACGGGGACCAGGTCATGGCTCCGACACCTGAGGGGGGACACGGGCAGCATGTTGAGGCACCTCAGAGACCTGGTCTATATTTAGACCTGGACCTGAACAGCTGCTGTCCCCGGAGACCTCAGCTGGGTCTGACCGTCTACACAACTGCCCGACATCATTTAAAGGCACAGTACCACATTTAATCCCCATTTAGTGTGAGAAAGAGTGTAAACACTGAGTTAGCCCGGTTTTGTGTTTATTCTATGAATGAACACATACATTTAATGTAACAGCTGTGTAAAGTAAAAGCAGACTCTACATTCTTGTATTATTTAACTACACTATGCAAACTTTTTGTAAAACTACATCATGTTAATTCAACATCTTTGCACTACTTACTTCTGCACTATTATCATAATCATTCAGCCTGTAAATATTGGTTTTGTCTATTTGTAATTTTTTTAGTTAATAGTTGTTGATAGTATTCTATATGTACTATTGTCTATATGTACAGCACTATTATAAGTGTTATTACTTTTTCATACAATGCAATTAACCCTTTGATGCATGAATTATGAAAGTCAGTGTCAGGATTTTTCCCTAGATTGTTTTTTTTGTCTTAAGGCATGAAAAAAGTTTTCAATTTTTTTTTCAAATATTTGTTACTGAGCATTCAACATAACACAATGTAGATATGACTTTTTTTTTGTTTGACTTCTTTTCCTTTTTTTCTTTTTTTTTAGTATTTTCATGAATGATCTTTTTTTAATGCTTTGCAAAACATTTTAACTCTCTTTCATCCATTTTTACACTGAATAATTTATAGTTCATGAGCTTTTTCAGCCTCAAATGTTTGTCAATAACTTTTTGAGACATATATACAGTATGTATGGAAAAAAAAAATTGAAAACATTTTTTTCAGGCCCTAAGAAGAATGAAAATATTCCGACACAGGCTAATATGAATTTCCACCACATGAACCATTGAGTTTAGGAGTAAATGAGTTTTAAATAGGTGTCCACTGTCAGGGTTTAAGTTGATTCTGATTTAAGAAATAAAGGATAGTGGTTTGTTTTTGTGGCAGATTAGCTGACATGCTACACTAAGGTAAATGACTCTAAGTGTGTATGTGTGTGTGTGTGTGTGTGTGTGTGTGTGTGTGTGTGTGTGTGTGTGTGTGTACCGATCTTGTGGTAGAGTTCAGGCAGGTGAAGCTCCACCTTGTCCCTCTGGAAGTAATGATACTCCGCCTGCTCACACACCGGAGGAACCAGGTTAAACTGGCGAGCTATGGAGTACGCCTCCTACAGGCCGAGAGAGGACACACAGACAGAGATGTGACTGAGTATTAATCTGCTGGGTGTTGAAATAATCCTCTTTGAATAATCCTCCTGTTCTTTAAATGTTCTCTGATGTTTCATTGATGTTTTGTTCTCGTTCTTTAAATGTTGTTTTCTGTACCATAATCTCCACGGCGTTCCAGCGGGACGTTCCCCAGTACATGGCCATCCCCTGATCGATCACAAAGGTCATCGCTCGAACCACCTCTGAGACAACACACACACACACACACACATTAACAGAGTCCTCAGAGTCTTTGTGTCTCCAATAGATGAGAAGAGTTTGGCTGATTAAAAATGAACGCTTCATGTCTGACCCTCCATCGGTGCGTTGATGTCACTCCTGTTGGCGAAGACAATGTCAACGTAGTCCAACTGCAACCTGGAGAGAGATCCACGCAGACCTACAACACACACACACACACAAATACAAACACACACAAAGCCAGAGTAATGAAACAATAATACAGTCGTTTTATTTTCAGCCCTGAAGGACAGGAGTCCGACACCTGAAAACACAAACTGCAGCTGTCAGTCATGTCTGTCCTTCTGGGCCTCAAGGGCTTCCGTAGAAAAATATCCTGACTAAATTCAGCTTCAGCTTTCACGTCCCATAGAAACAGCTTTTAAGAGTTGTAGGATCATTTATCCTTCACCAAATCAACAAATCAACAAGGTTAAAAAGTTCATCACAGAGAGACAACCCTTAATCAGAACTACAGCAAAAAATAAAAGAACTGATTGTCTCCAAAAAGAAAAACCACAAACATACAAAACTATAACAAAAACAGTGGTAAAGAAACACTAAAATACCTCAAATGATAAAAGAAGAAACTGTCAGGTCACAAAACCAAAATAAAGAGACAAACAACAACCATCAAAAAGGTAGAAAAACACAAAAGCAAAGAGACAAACAAATAAATACAACAACAAAGACCGTGAGACAAATAACAACCACCAAAAAGAGACGAAGTAGAAAAAGGAAAACAACAATTAAAAAGTGAACAACAACCAAATAAAGACAGAACTAGTATAAAGAGATAAACAATGACAGCTACTATAAAGATAGATAATAATAATAAAAAAAACCCTCAAAGACACAAACATCAGCCACAAAAAGACAAACAACAACAAACTATCAAAAAAAAAAAAAACACAACAACAATGGAACTGAGACAAACAAACACAAAGAGATAAATAAAAAACAGACAACAACAACAAAGCACTGGGACAAACAACAACCCAACAAAAGACAGAACTTTCAATGACAAATGACAACAACAGACAAACAACAAACCACAATAACCACAATAAAATAAAACAACAATAACAGACAATTGGTAACTACAAAAAGAGAAAAAAACAACAACAACAGACCAAAAGAAAGGACACATAACAACATCAAAAGACAAACAATAACTCTGAAAACAACTGAAAAGGGACAAACAGCAACCACAAACAGAAAAATAATAGGCACAAAATGAGAAATAATTACCACAGAGAGAGAAAAAAAAACAATAATAAAGTCATAAAATCTAATATCAATATGTTAAAAGAGACAAACAACAAAAAGAGATAAACTGAGACCAACAACAACAACCCACTTATACACAGAACTACCAAAAAAAGTTAAACAACAACAGAAAAAAGACAAACTACAACCCCCAAAAAGGGATTCATGACAACAGAAAAGAGTCAAACAGCAACTACAAACGGACAAACAACAGTCACAAAAAGACAAAAAATTGCAGAGAAATGAGAGAAACAACCAACAAGGAGATAAACAACAACAACTAAAGATTCTAAATAACCAGAAAGAGCTGCTCAAAGATGACAAACACCAATGCACAGACACAATAAATGAGCAATTAAAGATTCAAAGACAGGTAAAGAGTCAAACATGAGCTCTGGGTTGTGTTTGTTGTTGTCTTTGAAGTGCGTAAATAAAAGTGTGTGTGTGTGTGTTTTTCTAAAGGAGGCTGTGAACAAAAGCATCACCATGAACCTGAAACATGTTTGATCCTGTTACTCCGAGAAACTCAGCGATTCTGTTTGTTTCAGAAGAGTTACTGTAAAAATCTGCTGACAGGAACCACCATCTGTCTGTGAGCCAGCGTGTGTGTGTGTGTGTGTGTGTGTGTTTTTGCTGCTTTCAGCTAAATATAGTTGTTGGTCTGTTTGTTGTGTTGAAGGTTTTTTGTTGCGCTGACAGCTCATCATTCGGACTCACAGTTAGTGCAGGAGATTAAAACGAATGACCCTGAACGCATCACAGCCGCACTGAAGACGTGATTCTGTTTACACGACACGTCATTGTCATACATGTTAGTATTCACACGTCAACACAACACATGGACTCACAGCAGGGGGCGGGGCTTAAAGCAATTAAACCTATATTGAACACTTTCAAGTTTCTTATCACAGCTTTTGGAACAATTTATTTCAATTGAGCAACATTTTCAGATTGTTTCAATACATTTGACAATTTTTATTCCACTGCATTGTTATTTTCAGATGTGACACTTTACTTTTCACAAATTTATTTTGCATTTTCTAACCTCTTCTCTTTCACGTCCTGTTTAATATTTATGGCCTGTTTTTCCGCAGCTTTCTGAATTTTTAATTTTAAACGAGAAATATTTTCAGATTTTTAAATTGCATGGAACATTTATCTCACAAACCCCCATTTTTAGATTCAATGCAATTTTTTTAGCAAAGTAAAGTTAATATCGCAGACAGCCAGCAGGGGGAGCTCTGCATGTTTGGGCTCCAGAGTCAGTGAACGCAACTTCTTCACAAAGTCACAACCTCTACAGAGTGAAATGTAGGGGAGGAGGTGATAAAGGAGCAGTGTGTGTGTGTGTGTGTGTGTGTGTGTGTGTGTGATGCAGATGTGAGGGACGCGCTGCTCGATCAGACTCTTTGTGGTTTAAATTTAGCGTTTAGCATTTCTCAGAATGATTTAAGTCAACAGAGCTGTTAGCAGCTTCCAGCAGGACGGATGATTGATGCTGCACGCTCATCTCTCCGTGTGTGTGTGTGTGTGTGATACTGTGTGTGTCTGTGGATTGTGTGTGTAACACAGTGTGAGTGTGTTCAACTCCTAATCCAGTCTTGGTGTGACTGAGCCTCTTAAAGCCCCGACGACCTCCGACAACTGACAGAGGACACTGACCGAGACTGTGTGAGTGTGTGAGTGTGTGTGTGTGTGTGTGTAATTAGTGTGTGTCTAATCACTGGGTGCTCTGTGAGTGTCTGTATTAAAGTCAGTCTGAAGATCTGAGGCTGCAGAATCAGAAGCAAACAAGACGGCGAAGCCAGAGCTGGAGCTCAGTGACTGATCCAGTTTACATCGTTTTTAATCTTCAGGACTGAAAAGAACCAAACACGACCGGGAATAAACAGTTTCATGTATTTTAAAAACAAAAGAAGCCACTGAGAATTCAAACACTGTGAAATGAGACACTATTATCCAGAGAAACATAAGATTTCAATCTAAAAGCACTTACACTGGATAAAACGTTACACACAAAAAGTAAAAAAAGACGAGGAAAGATTTCTGTGCCCTAAACCTTGAAGTTTCCTAAACGCAGTTGTTATCTTGAAAAGCAAAGTCTAGAAAAATTATCAACACAAAAAAGAATCTCAATCCAGAAAACTCACACTTTGGACGTGAAAATTTCCAGATCTGAACAAAACCAAACATTATCTAGAAAAACCTGTTTACCTATGGAGAAAGTTCTCATTTTCAGTTTGCAATGCAGAAAAATCTGTTGCCGAAAAACAAGCACTATCACTTAGAATTATTGTTATTATAAATATTATGAGAGTAAGATTAAAAACCGTGTATTTTCTGGAAAAAAAAACTAATGAAAAGATCCAATTTTTTTTTTTTGACCTAAAAAAAAGTATTTTCTAGAGAAAGAGTTTTTTTTTTTTTCTTTAAATTCTATGACAGGGGATGTTTTTCTGGAAAATTGTATTACTTAAAACTCTCGAAAACGTGTATATTGTCTGGAAACAAACAAAATAAACTTTTTTAGAAGATGTTTATATTCATTTCCTTTTGAAATGTCTCTTGGAAAAAATGTGAAAACTATAATAACAATACATCAAAACTGTTATAACAAAACTCTTGAAAACTTTTTTTGTTTTTGTTTTGGAAAATAATTCTAGAAAATGTTCATTTTCCTCTCTTTTTGAAATGTCTCTCTAGAAAAATGTAAATGATATAATAAAATATCAAAACTATCCCCTCAAAAATGTCTTTCCTTATTTGTTTAAAATAAAAATCTTATAGGAAATAACATTTTTAATATTGTAAAAATGTATATTGTAATCTAACAAATCAAATTTATTGATATTTTTCAGAAGTGTGTGCAGTGTTGAGGCTCTTATCAGATTTCTACCAATCAGCGTCAATCTTGATCACTGTGAATATTCCTCCGAGCACTAGGGGGCGCATGACTGCCCAGACTATATTTGCTGACCTCATCAGTGTAAACTCTCTGGAGAATAACTTGTGTAGGGTTGAACAATTCTTTGAGACAGTTTGAAAGGTCAAAGTTTTGTTTTTAAGAGGTAAACAAACATGTTTAAACTTAACTTTGCGGCGTCAAAGTTTTCATCCACAGACAGAACCGGACTAAACCCGTCACTGCCTCTTGATTGGGAAGATGAAATGTTGTTTACCTTCAATTATGTGTTTCCGTGACAACCCTCGCTCTGTCTCTGCCCTGCAAACGCACAAACACAAACTTTACCGTTCACGTTCGTATGAAACAAAGCGTCAAAGCGTCGTGGTGAGGGTATGCGCACACTCACTGTCCGCCCCAGTAGATCTTGGTGGTGACCACGTAGCTGGACCTCCTGGTGAGAGGGACAGAGACAGAGAGTTATTTACTGCAGCAGCAGCAGCTCTGTGGTGGTGTCAGCATCAGTTACTGTGAGAGATGGAGGGGGGGGGGGGGCGGCGGGGAAGGAGGGGGGCGATGGAGGGAAGATTAAAGGACATGATGAAGGAGACGGACGCAAAGAAAAAGTGCTGAGTCACATCTTGGGGTTTATAATTATCACAGTGTTTGACTGTAAGTCCGACTGTAAATACTCTGATATGGAGCCGTCAGCAAACACAGCTCGTGTTTTTATCTCAGGTACCGTGATACGCTGAGAGGACGAGACAAACGTTAAACAGGGATTAAGCTAAAACATGTCCGTCATGCTTTCGAAACCCTTAAAATCAAACTACGACAACACACTGAGGTACCCTCTCCCACAATGAGTGACCTTTAAACATTGTATAACTTCTGCTTTTTAGCAATACTCCCGTCTTAAGGTACCCCACTGTGCTCTATTTCAGACACTCTTTGGAAACTATTTAAAGCAGGGATGTCCAAACTAAGGCCCGGGGGCCAAATGTGGCCCGCTGTCTATTTTCATGCGGCCCCAGCTTTCATTTTAATATGTGTTAATTTTGTAACTTAAAGTAATCATGTTCTAATTGTGTACTTTTACAGTTTCTGTCAGATGCTTGAAAAAAAAAAACCTAAATATATCTGGTAACATATCACAAAAATTTGGACAGTGTATTTGCCACCCCAAATATTTGGGGTTGAAAATGTTCTTATAAGTATCTTATAAACAAATTTGATAGATTCTAGATACTGATCCTGCCATAAAAAATAACATACTTTTCTCAGGTTTAGTTTTATCTCATAGGTCTGTGATAATAATAACACTAGCATGTTTGACTAAACTTGGAGACAGATTTTTTGCTTGGTTGTTTGCTTATTTATTTTTATTTTTTTACAGAAACTACCAAAATGAAATAGTTTTCCAATTGAGCACTCATTTGTTTCTTTCACTGTTAATAAACATGTCTGTAAGAGTTGGCCCTTGGTCATTTTCAGAGTATGCAATACGGCCCTTTCGGAAAAAAGTTTGGACACCCCTGATTTAAAGGAACTGTTACTTTAATCATCAAACACCTGTGCATGTCTCGTTGAAGGTTTTCTAACTCTGTAGATCTGTTAAGTGTCCGTTTCAAGGTACCCACGAAACAGATTTTCAAGGTCAGTAATGTTAGCTGTACCCTCAGGTTCATCTTACAGTCACAGAAAAGTTTTATAAAACAACTGTTGTAGTCACTGTTTACAATCTGTTTACGATGCCCTTATACGTCTACGTTTGAGGTACCCTTTTGGCAAGCTAGTTTTCAAATAACTCTTCAGTTTCAGCTTCAAGGATCTTCGTTTAATTGAACCCATAGAAGAACTCTAAAGTATCGATGTCACTTTACTCTTTGGTGTCATTTTATACTTATGTTCATGTTTGGTTAAGGTACCCCTTACAGTCTTTTGTGTCTTTCAAGGTAACCTATGGCGACACACATCTGTTAAGTTTAACCCTTTTAGTCGGTTTGTTGGCTTTGTTTTAAGGTACGCTGGCACGTTTGCTTTTTTCTGTAGTGTCTGTTTTGGTGCCCTCTCGTGGCAGTTCTGTAAAGGCCTAATTCAGATACTGTACCCTCATGAGTGATGTTATATACCTTGAACTTCTTTACCATTGCTATTAGGGTACCCTTTAGATCTATTTAATGTTTAAGTTGTGTCACCATTTGTACCAGAAACCTTACAAAGTGTGGTTTAAGTCTACTGAAGGTCTGTTTCCGTCGTTTATTAGTATCTGTTTTTAAGGCACCCCGTACACGTCTAGTTTTCACATTGATTGTTCTCTGCCAGCTTTTTTCAGGGTTCTCCTTGCATTGTTTTAAAACACTCCTGAGGTGTTTTAGATCTGGTAAAGTAAACCTAACATCATTGTCCGAGGCTGGGTTTCAGATTCCTCAGTAACTTTTTCATGGTACCCTCTGGTGCCACTTTTGGCCGAGGTCTTCATTTATCCTCTGTTCTCAGGTCTTGTCTGTTTTAAAGTACCTCTTCCATTTCTCTTAACTTTTGCTATTAAGCAGCTGTTTACATGGTTAAAGATCCCTAAGCAATGGCAACACTTGAGGTGTGTTTTCACGCACCCCAGCATCTTCTCAGTTGTACTGGTGCCAGTTTTGGCGTCATGTTTCAGGGTACATTGAAGTTTCTGTTGAGGTCTTGATTTATCTTCTGTTTCTAGATCATGTCTGTTTTAAAGTACCCCTTTCATATATGCTAAGCTGAACTACTTGTGCTGGTTTCAGGGTCCTTCTTATGTTGTTTTTAAAGCTTTACCTGTATTTAGAGCATGGTTAAAGAACCCTAAGCAACGGCAACTTAGCGTCTTTTTTTTAGGTATCCAATGTGACTGCTCAGATTGTTTCTACAACTTGGAGCACATTTTCAATTTCCGTTTCCAGGTCTTGTTTTTTTTCTAGGTACCACTTTTATACCTGATATCTGGCACCTTTTGTCAGAGTTTTCTGTGTTTTGTTTTACACTCCTCTGTATGTGTGTTTGAAGGTAGACATGTCACCATTTGAGGTTCGTCTTTAGGTACCTTAGCGTCTTTCAGAAAGCCCCCTCAGATGCTCATTTGTAGATAATTTTACCCTTAAACACATTCATAAACTTTAGTGTCTTGCTAGTTTTTGTTTCCAGGTTCCGCCTGTTTTTGGGTACCCTGTTTTCATAGCTCATGCAGAACACTCTGTTAGGTTTGAGGAACACTTTGTCCTGTCTATGCTGATTGTTTTCTTTCATAGCGACGTCCTCGTTCTGTATCTGCCTCCTGACTCAGTCTCACTGATTCATCTGTGCACAGGAGCAAAGACCGACAGGTGAGCAGCTGCTTACCTCCATCCTTTCTTCTTCAGGATGTTTCCCAGAGTCGTCTCTGCCCTGAGAATGACAGACAGACGCTCATTCGTCAGGTTTTACGTCCACATGACTTCATGAAGCTGTGGTAATGGTGGCGCATTAAAAAGAAGGACGTTGATGTGGAGTGTGAGTCACTTTTCGTCTGTAGAGGAGTGTGTGTGTGTTTAGATTTAGCTGAGGAAATCCTCCACCATGACAGATATGTTTGACTGTGTGTGTGTGTGTGTGTGTGTGTGTGACTTTAAGCTGCTTTCTTTGTGTTTGTTTTCATGCTCTGAATGTAAAACGTTAATAGGCGCAGACAGACGCTCGTATAGAGAAACTCAGGTCCTACTGTACCTCCCCGAGGCGTAAACCTCTGCTGTGTCGAACAAGTTCACTCCACTGTCGTAGGCCACCGTCATCACACTCTCAGCCATCTACACACACACACACACACACACACACAGAAGCAGTAACCCATATTAATGTGTGCAGAAAAAACCTCTAGTAAGGGTTATGTAATTGTTTGTTCATGCGTATAACACACATATAAACACGCTGTCACACTGTGATACACGCACATATACATCCACTCACACACACACACACACACACACACACTACCTCATCAGAGATCTGAGAGCCAAATGTCACCCATGTTCCTGTTTGAAGAGAAAGAACATTATTTACTGTAGAGTATATACAGTATGTACAGTGAGTCTGTGTGTGTGTGTGTGTGTGTGTGTGTGTGTGTGAGTGTGTGTGTGTGTGCCTTACCGAGTCCCAGGCAGGACACTCTCAGTCCAGATTTCCCAAGATTCCTGCAAAATCAATAAAATCAGTCGGTTAATGAACGCAGCATCGTGAAGTCAACTTGTGTGTAGAAAAGGGGGCGTGGCCATGATGACATCACCTTTGTTTATGTTTTTTTTTTTTTTACCTGTTTTGAATCTTGAAGTTTGACTTTATTCAATCACAGTCATGATGCTATTGACGATTTGTCATCCCGAAGTCATTAACTTATGGTAATGCTAATATTAACTCTTGATTAGCGAGGTGCATACGTGATGCAAATCTTCAGTTAGCTGAATTCACAACTTACACAAAAGCGAAAAATTGAAAACTAAATTTCAGACCCCTGTTGCAGAATTCAAGAGAAGCCCATTTCTGCCCGTCAGAAAAAGATACAAAGAAAAGTTGGATTTCCCAAGACGGCTTTAGATTTTTTGCCCGTATTGAGTCAAAATTTCGAGGTGAAACATCAAAGTAATCTGATAAAAGGTCAAAATTTCTACTTTCATTACAAAATTTGGACTTTTTCCCCACAATTTTGATGTTGTTTCAGAAATATGACAGCTACCTGAAAATTTGGACTTTTCATCCCAAAATAATAACAATAATATCTCTAAATTTTGAACTTTTATCTAATAATTTTGACCTTTTTTCTTATAATTTTTTACCTTTAATATCACAGAGTTTTACCTGGGAGATTGGAATTGTATAATTATTGCTTAATACATCCCCTTTTTAAACCTGTGCATGTGTAAACACTGGCATCAATTGTTATGTGAGAGATATTGCATGGGAGTTTGAAATAAATGTATTTACTTTACTGAATTATCTCAAATTTTTGAATTTTTATCTCAAAAATGTGATTCATTGTGGGTCTAAAAAATCTCAACAAAGCCAACTTTCCATTTTTATTTTTTTAACTGGCGGAAATCAGCTTCCATGGAGCTCAGACATAACGCCAGGTGTAGGATTGTGTCCAAAATTGTCTTACTTGTGGTTTCTGTACCAGTCGGTGTAAAAACTGACCATTCGATTTCTTGTGTATCAGTTAAAACAAGAATCAAGGTCAAATCAGGGACGCCACTTTTTTAACCGGCTCATGTTTACGTTTATCTCCCTCGTGTCAGGAAGGTTGAGAAATGGGAGGAAAAAGCGCTCTATGTTAAACTAATAAATGTGAATAAACAAAATTGTAAAGTGAGTAAAACAAGACTGGACAACCAGAAAGAAGAAGCTCCCCAGAGGAAAAGCTGTTTCTGACAGTTTAGTTAAGCCCCTCCCACTTCCAACATCATCCAATCCTCATGGTCGGTTTCAACGTGGAGTCTGTCCCGTCTAATCAACACATACACAATAACAAGCTTACGTAAATTAACACTGATCTAACTACCATATGATCGCCCCCTGCTGGAGATTACAGGTCAGGACGGTTTTTGACCAATCAGATCACAGGTCCACTCTAACAGCTGTTCGTTATTTCTCAGACTTATGATGTCACAGCGCTCTAATCTAACCAATCGAGTGGGAACCAATCACAGAACAGCTGTGTGTGATTAGAGCAGTGAAAATGAAACATCTGCTACACACGCACACACACACACACACACACACACACACACACGCTGCATTAAGCCATTAAAACCTCTGACTGGATGATTCTGCTGGGGTCATTAAGACAAGACGGGTCACTGTGTGTGTTGATCCCCTGATTAACACACACACTCACACACACTCACACACACTCACACACACCTTAGAGTAAAAAATGATGCTTTTGTAAAGTTCTGAAGATTAAATTTACAGTATAGCTGAGCATGAGTGTGTGTGAGAGAGAGAGTGTGTGTGTGTATAAGCAGAGTAAGCAAAAAAAAAGAAAAGTGAAAGTCGGCAGAAAACAGGATGAAAAGTGAACAAAAGCGTCATCAGAGTGTTTGACACATGAGCTAAAAATACAACAGACGGACAGGCGGGTTCAGGAACTGATGCAGTTTAGAGCCACAGCCTCAAGTTCATCCAGAAACAACTATTTCTGCCTTAACTGAGCGGAAACCTCAGATTCTGAAAGCCTTAATACCTGCAGTTCCCTGAGTGTCCACTAGAGTCTGTATCCAGCAGAAAGTCAGTCCCCATAGAGCTCCATTTTAAAGAAAGTGCAGTTCCCTGAGTGTCCACTAGAGTCTACAAAAGACACTGGGACAAGAGTTTATTTCCAATCTTAGTCATGATTTTAGTTTTCAAGTCACAGTTGAGGATTTCACACTGAAGTTTAAGCTGTTTCTATTAACTCTATGTACAAATCTGAGTCCATATGTTCATCATACAAGTCCAAATTGTGCACACATCAAAATAAAGTTAATATACAAGCAAGACAAGTTTAGGTAGTCGATTTCCATGTAAGTCAACCAAGCCAGACTTGTCATCCCTGAGTCTCAGTTATTGATTTTTATATCCTGGTTGGGGTCAGGTTTTCTTTTCTGACCAGGTCAAAGTCACAGAAAGTCACGTTTCAAACCAAGTCCCACTGGTACATTTTCACGTCCAAGTCTGAAAGATCGATGTCAGTCATTGGACCAGGGCTTTGAAGCAGTTCACGGAACAAAAAACGAAAACTAGAAACTCTTGTAATTCTTGAAATTTTAATGTTTCAGAGCAGAACTGAAATATTCAACCACTATTTTATTTTTCATTATGGAAACGTCTATCATGCTGGTCATGTAGCCCAATTGTTGTCACTTCCTGTGTCGTTCCCTTGCGCCCTTGCAAACCCATGCCGGCCACCGGGGAGAGTTCAGCAAAAAATAAATAATGTATCATTGGAATCATTATCATAAGTTATACATTTTTTTTCTAAATAAAGAATGTTTTTAAGACCTCTAGTCAAAGTCAGACAAGGTCACTCAAAATGTAAACAAGAGGCAGAGGAAATTTTAGCCACTGGGGCTAAACCAGCAGATAATTATTAAGTCTTCAGTCAAATCTGTGCATCAATGCAGTCACATTCAGACAAGACTGAAAAGTAGTTATTTGGAGGGGAAGAGTTTGTTTTCACTCCTGATGTGTAATAAAATCGAGAAATCTGCCCTTTGGGTGGCGAATGTACCATGATGCCAATTCCTGATAATGCACAAGCCTCAAGGATTGTTGTGTTTGTTGTGAGGAATAACAGCCCATTAGAAAGTGTTAAAGTTAAACCAAACAACTATAGATGACACAGAACAATATTAATCGTTCTAACTGGTTCGAGAATGTAAATTTTGGAATGGAACTCAAAACAGAAAACTGTATAATGCTGTTTCTTTTTGGGAAAAATTGATTGATAAAGAATTCTGGTCCAAAGCCCTGGTTCAGACAAAGCTAGTCATCAATGTTTTGCCAAAGTCAAAGTCACATGTAAATAGTAAACTTGTGTCTGAGTCTTTACAGTTGAGATTTTGACGTCTCAGTGAAGAAGTGAAGAGTTTGTTTTCCATATTTCTTTTTCACAACACATCTTTTAAAATGTCCAAGTCCAAGTTTAATATTAAAAAATGTCAGTTGTTGTTGAGATTCATGCNACTACCTCATCAGAGATCTGAGAGCCAAATGTCACCCATGTTCCTGTTTGAAGAGAAAGAACATTATTTATTGTAGAGTATATACAGTATGTACAGTGAGTCTGTGTGTGTGTGTGTGTGTGTGTGTGTGTGTGTGTGTGTGTGTGTGTGTGTGTGCCTTACCGAGTCCCAGGCAGGACACTCTCAGTCCAGATTTCCCAAGATTCCTGCAAAATCAATAAAATCAGTGGGTTAATGAACACAGCAGTGTGAAGTCAACTTGTGTGTAGAAAAGGGGGCGTGGCCATGATGACATCACCTTTGTTTACGTTTTTTTTTACCTGTTTTGAATCTTGAAGTTTGACTTTATTGAATCACAGTCATGATGCTATTGACGCTTTGTTATCCCTAAGTTGTTAACTTATGGTAATGCTAATATTAACTCTTGATTAGCGAGGTGCATACGTACATTTTTGATGCAAATCTTCACTTAGCTGAATTCACAACTTACACAAAAGCGAAAAATTAAAAACTAAATTTTAGACCCCTGTTGCAGAATTCGAGAGAAGCCCATTTCTGCCCGTCAGAAAAAGAAATAAAAGAAAAGCTGGATATCTCAAGACGGCTTTAGTTTTTTAGCCTGTATTGAGTCAAAATTTTGAGGTGAAACATCAAAGTAATCTGATAAAAAGTTAAAATTTCCACTTTCATTACAAAATTTGGACTTTTTCCCCACAATTTTGATGTTGTTTCAGAAATATGACAGCTACCTGAAAATTTGGACTTTTCATCCCGTAAGAATAACTATAATATCTCTAAATTTTGAACTTTTATCTAATAATTTTGACCTTTTTTCTTATATTTTTTACCTTTAATATCACAGAGTTTTACCTGGGAGATTGGAATTGTATAATTATTGCTTAATACATCCCCTTTTTAAACCTGTGCATGTGTAAACACTGGCATCAATTGTTATGTGAGAGATATTGTATGGGGGTTTGAAATAAATGTATTTACTTTACTTTACTCAATTATCTCAAATTTTTGAATTTTCATCTCAAAAATGTGATTAATTGTGGGTCTAAAAAATCCCAACAAAGCCAACTTTCCATTTTTATTTTTTTAACTGGCATAAATCAACTTCCATGGAGCTCAGACATCACGCCAGGTGTAGGATTGTGTCCAAAATTGTCCTACTTGTGGTTTCTGTACCAGTCGGCGCAAAAACTGACCGTTCGATTTCTTGTGTATCAGTTAAACAAGAATCAAGGTCAAATCAGGGACGCCACTTTTTTAACCGGCTCATGTTTGAGTGTTTTTTCCATTATGTCAGGAAGGTTGAGCATTGAGAGGAAAAAGCGCTCTATGTTAAACTAATAAAAGTGAATAAATAAAATTGTAAAGTGAGTGTAACAACACTGGACGACCAGAACGAAGAAGCTCCCCAGACGAAAAGCTGTTTCTGACAGTTTAGTTAAGCCCCTCCCACTTCAAACATCATCCAATCCTCATGGTCGGTTTCAACGTGTAGTCTGTCCCGTCTAATCAACACACACAATAACAAACTTACGTAAATTAATGCTTATGGTGCTACCATATGATCGCCCCCTGCTGGAGATTACAGGTCAGGACGGTTTTTGACCAATCAGATCACAGGTCCACTCTAACAGCTGTTCGTTATTTCTCAGACTTATGATGTCACAGCGCTCTAATCTAACCAATCGAGTGGGAACCAATCACAGAACAGCTGTGTGTGATTAGAGCAGTGAAAATGAAACATCTGCTACACACACACACACACACACACACACACACGCCACATTAAGCCATTAAAACCTCTGACTGGATGATTCTGCTGGGGTCATTAAGACAAGACGGGTCACTGTGTGTGTTGATCCCCCGATTAACACACACACTCACACACACTCACACACACCTTAGAGTAAAAAATGATGCTTTTGTAAAGTTATGAAGATTAAATTTACAGTATAGCAGCGTGTGTGTGTGTGTGTGTGTGTGTGTGAGAGAGTGTGTGTGTGTATAAGCAGAGTAAGCAAAAAAAAGAAAAGTGAAAGTCGGCAGAAAACAGGATGAAAAGTGAACAAAAGCGTCATCAGAGTGTTTGACACATGAGCTAAAAATACAACAGACGGACAGGCGGGTTCAGGAACTGATGCAGTTTAGAGCCACAGCATCAAGTTCATCCAGAAACAAATATTTCTGCCTTAACTGAGCGGAAACCTCAGATTCTGAAAGCCTTAATACCTGCAGTTCCCTGAGTGTCCACTAGAGTCTGTATCCAGCAGAAAGTCAGTCCCCATAGAGCTCCATTTTAAAGAAAGTGCAGTTCCCTGAGTGTCCACTAGAGTCTACAAAAGACACTGGGACAAGAGTTTATTTCCAATCTTAGTCATGATTTTAGTTTTCAAGTCACAGTTAAGGATTTCACACTGAAGTTTGAGCTGTTTCTATTAACTCTTTGTACAAATCTGAGTCCATATGTTCAACATACAAGTCCAAATTGTGCACATATCAAAATAAAGTTAATATACAAGCAAGACAAGTTTAGGTAGTCGATTTCCAAGTAAGTTAACCAAGTCAGACTTGTCATCCCTGAGTCTCAGTTATTGATTTTTATATCCTGGTTGGGTCAGGTTTTCTTTTCTGACCAGGTCAAAGTCACAGAAAGTCAGTTTCAGACCAAGTCCCACTGGTACATTTTCACGTCCAAGTCTGAAAGATCGATATCAGTCATTAGACCAGGGCTTTGAAGCAGTTCAAGCGGAACAAAAAACGAAAACTAGAAACTCTTGTAATTCTTGAAATTTTAATGTTTCAGAGCAGGACTGAAATATTCAACCAGTATGTTATTTTTCATTATGGAAACATCTATCATGCTGGTCATGTAGCCCAATTGTTGTCACTTCCTGTGTCGTTCCCTCGCGCCCCGGCAAACCCATGCCGGCCACCAGGGAGAGTTCAGCAAAATAGAAATAATATACCATTGGACTTATTATCATAACTTATATATTTTTTTTTCTAAATAAAGAATGTTTTTAAGACCTCTAGTCAAAGTCAGACAAGGTCACTCAAAATGTAAACAAGAGGCAGAGGAAATTTTAGCCACTGGGGCTAAACCAGCAGATAATGATTAAGTCTTCAGTCAAATCTGTGCATCAATGCAGGCACATGCAGACAATAATGAAAAGTAGTTATTTGGAGGGGAAGAGTTTGTTTTCACTCCTGATGTGTAATAAAATCGCGAAATCTGCCCTTTGGGTGGCGAATGTACCATGATGCCAATTCCTGATAACTCACAAGCCTCAAGGATTGTTGTGTTTGTTGTGAGGAATAACAGCCAATTAGAAAGTGTTGAAGTTAAACCTAACAACTATAGCACTGTGTCTTGTTATAATTAGCAAGATTGACCAAGCTCTTACATTTAAAACCTTACCTTGAGTTTTGTCTTTTGACATATTACGACAAAGAAAAACCCTTTTTAACTAACTATTTCTTAAGACCAGGTTTCGGGACCAAGTCTGTTTCGATCAGTAGTTACAAAACGGTTTCAGTTTCAGTGTACATTTATCATTTGAAGTGTCTGAGTCTTTACAGTTGAGATTTTGACGTCTCAGTGAAGAAGTGAAGAGTTTGTTTTCCATATTTCTTTTTCACAACACATCTTTTAAAATGTCCAAGTCCAAGTTTAATATTAAAAAATGTCAGTTGTTGTTGAGATTCATGCTCATGAACAAGTCAGTTATTGAAGCCAAGTCCATGTCCATGTTCAATCTATATTTATGTCCAAACAGAGTCATGGGTGTGATTGATTAGATCATGGTTGTTAAGTCTGAGTTATTGTAAATGGCTTTAGTCTAAGTCAGCAAGTCCCCGTGTCACTGTCACCGATCCTCACGTCACAGTCTACGATGACGATCTTCACGTCTCAGGTGAAGTTGAAGTCATCGTTATCAATCCAGGTGGATTTCATATTATTGGAGTTGAAACCAGGTCATCCATATCACCGCGTCTCTCACCGAGTATCAATATCTGAGTTCAGACCATGAATAATTAACTCCAGTCATCAATATTCAAAGTGATCGGGTTTAACAGAGACATCAGTCAGAAGGAGGTAATCGATACCTGAGAGCCAATCAATACCTCTGATCGGTTTGTTACTGCAGCTTCTCACCTTTGTTCTCTGCTCACCTGTGTACAATACGACCAGGTGCAGTGGAAACACACACAAACACACACTTTCATACACACACATGAAACATGACCTGAGTCAACTCAGAGCACCTGTGTGGTCATGTGACCATCACAATGACTCACTCTCACTCTCTCCCTCTCACCTGTACTTCATGTTGCTATGGCGACCAATGGCCTCCTTCATGTGGGCGTGGCCTAATAAGGTGTGTCTGTTCGACGGCTCCGCCCTGACCTTTGCCTGACAGGTGTGGGCGTTTCCCGTATTCATGGCTGTCCGCCGCTCCTTTAGTGGGTGCTCACCGCCCCCGCCGCCGCCGCCCCCACCAACGTTACACGCTATGGATACCTGCATCCTGGTCGCTACGGTAACAGGCTCTATATATATTCTTTAGAAATATATATCTTGAGCTTTAAAGTCTCAGCGCATCATGTGGTCGCTGCCGCCAAGGTCGCCAGTCGCTATGGTGATGATGAAAAGAACTCATGAGTGGGACGTTAACTTTAAGTCTCAGTGAGTGTAAATCAATCAGCCAATCAGAGACGCAGAACACGAAACACACACACACATGCAAACACACACACACACAAACACACACACACACTACAACTTTCTGTTAGTCTCTAGCATCCCGTCATCATCCCGACACAGTCCCACTGCTGAGCCCCTGAGGAAGAGGACGCCGAGGTACTTGGGATGATGGAGGAGGTGCAGATGCTGATGAAGATGAAGATGAAGAAGAAGGTGATGGTGGTGATGAAAAGCGTCCGTTTGTCCATGAAAGAACAAAAGAAAAAGAAATCAGACGGAGGGAGAGCAGCAGAGAAGATCAACAGAAGTGAATGTCCAAAAGAGAAGCAAGCGTCCGTCCTCTGGACTCTACTGACAGAGAGAGAGGGAGGGAGGGTGAGGGAGAGGGAGAGGGAGCCCCTCCCCCTCCTGTCTCGGTCGGCTGCACACTGGGCGAGCGAGCATGTTACAGACAGAGAGAGAGAGAAAGAGAGCAGAGCTGTCTGTCTCTGTGCAGAAAACATTAAAGTGTTCTCAGTTTTAACTTCGTGTGACCGTCGAACATCCTGCAGGACGAACCCGTGAGCTCTGCTCTGCTCATCTGTGGAGCGATACTCTGAGCTGGGACTCCATCAGACTGTTGGTCAGACTGTTTACATGGCCTCTCTGCACAGGCTCAGTTAGGACGGGAATTAAGAACACAGCAGTTGTGCTACGGTGGCCACAGAGGCCTTAAACTCAGGACAGGTGTGTCCACTCAAACACACTCAGAGTCTGACGGTCCTGCAGTGCTCACCTCTCATGTACCAACTGAACCACACTTCATTTCCTCTCTACTATTCAGTGTGTAAGGGCTGACTTAAAAGGTTTAACTCTAGGGAGAATAAAAGCTGTTCAATCTCCAGGTAAAAAATAGATCCACACAAAAACACCCAAAGGGAAACTCGATTTAGTAGTGTATAAAGAGGAAAAGAAAAAAAGGATCTTTGTCGATGGACACCATTTTTTTGAACTGGCAGTGCCCATGACCTCAACGTCCGGCTTCAAAGTCATTCTCAACAACATTCTGGAATTCTTCTCTTGATCATAAAAGCTAATCCTGAAATTTTTCCAGAATACTTCCCTTTATCTCCAAAGCCATTCTGAGCTACATTCCTGAATAAGTATCTTTATTCTCAAAACTATTTGCAACTTTTTGAGATACCTTACATGGGCAATATTCTGGAATACTTCTTTTTGCTTTCAAAGGCTTCCTGGACAACATTCCTGAACATACCTCTGTATCCTCATTTGCAAGATACCAGAATGCCCTTTCTTTATGGAGGCACACAGGAAAATATTCTGGGACATTTTCCTCTATCCTCAAATCCATCCCAGACAATATCCTGACATACTTACTTTCATGATCGTAAAAGTCAATCCTGGAATTATTCTGGGATACTTCTCTTTAACTTCAAAGCCATTCCGGGCGACATTTGGGCAGGTGTTTCCTTGTTTAAAAAGCCATTTGAAATATTCCAGAATTCTTCTCTTCATCTCCAAAGGCACTCAACGAAACATTCTGGAATATTCCTCTTTGGCTGCATTTTATAAAACATCCTGTAATTCCTTTCTTTGTCTTCTGTGTCATTCTTGGCAACATTCTGGAATGCTTGTCTCAATTTTCATAGCCAATATGGTGGAAAGTAACAACCATATGCAAAATTCTGGAATTCTTCTCTTTATCCCCAAAGGCACTCAAGAAAACATCCCGGAATATGCTTTTCAAGTGTCAAAGCCAACCTGGAAACCACTTTCTCTTTCAAGCCATTCCTGAAATAATTTTGGAAAGCTTGTCTCAATCTTCATGGCAATTCAGTGAATCATTCCGGAATATGTCTCTTTTTCCAAAAAGCAATCTGTGAAATTCAGGAACATTCTTTAGTTTCCTCAGAGCCAATTGAAGAAGAGTTCTGGAATACTATTCCCTTAATCTTCAAAGCAATTGTAGTCAGCATTCCATCATATGTCTCTTGATAATAAAATTTCAATCCTGAAATAATTCTGGAATACTTCTCTTAATCTTCAAAGTAATTCAAGGCAACTTTGTGAAATATGTTCATGGGTCTGAAAAGACATATGTGAAATTCTGGAATACTTCTTTCTATCTTCAAAAGCATTCTTGGAAACATTCTGGAAAGCCTCTCTCAACCTTCGTAGCCACTTTTTGAAACACTCCCAAATACGCTTCTTCCTCCAAAAAGCCGCCTGTGAAATTCTGGAACATCTTTTTTTTCTTTTTCAAAGAAGCCAATCAGAGAAATCTTTCCCCCTTTATCTTAAAACCCATTTCAGGCAGTATTCTGGGAGGGGGTCCTTGTTTAAAAAAAACATTTCCAAAATTCTGGAATACCTCTTTTCATCTCCAAAGGCACTCAAGGAAACATTCTGGAATATGTTTCTTAATCTGCAAAGCTAGTCTATGAAACTTCCTATAGTTTTTCTCTTTCTCTTCCATGCCATTCTGTGAAACATTCTGAATATGTCTTTGTTTTTTCCCCCAAAAAGCCATCTGTGAAATTCTAGAACACTTTTCTTTTTCTTCAAAGCTGACCAAAGAAAAGTTCCAGAATACTTCAGAATACTTCTCCCTTTATTTAAAAACTATTTCGGGTAATTTTCTGGAAATATTTGATTGGATGATGTGATATTTTGCGTTCCTGATGTTTGAATTGTGCGAGTGACCAGCAGGGGGCAGTGCTGCAGTCTCATCAAACTGGGAATTACAAACCATAGTAACATTTTGCCACAGTGTCAACAGGCAGAGGAGTGAGGACTACTTTCTGTGGATTGATTGGATGTGACGTGTGATCAGGCAGTCCCTGGTGTCACTCTTCCTGTTGAGAATGACTCACTATCGTTACAGGACGTTGACCAATCAGAGTCGAGTATTTAACGTTTGATCCCTGTGAACCATGTTATTCAGCATCCTGCGTTTCTCTACTTGGGTTTTGTCTGGTTGTTGTCGTGTGAGATTTTGCTGCAGGTCATCGGAAGACAAAGATGAAGATTCTCAGACCGTCCTCCCCCCTCCTTCCCCTTCTCCTCCTCCCCCCTCCTCCCCCCTCCTCCCTCCATCTCACACTCGTCTGCACAACTGGTCCCATTAGAGCCGGACACAGTGTGCCGCCTGAGGCTGAAGGTATGCTGTCACTAATGTGGATTACAGCAGCCACTGCATGCACACACACACACACACACACACACACACACACACACTCACACACACACAGCAGCAGCAGAGCCTTTTGTAATATTTAGTTCACCCATATTTATTTTGTTCTTTGAATGCCTTTGTTCTTATTTTAGCGCCTGAGAGCTGTCAGCTGATTTGTATTCTACCTTTACGATGTGTGCAAGCGTTTTGACACCTGGACAGCGTTTCACAACCAGACTCACCTGTTCAGATTCAGTACCTGTTTCTGTGCGAGTGTTTTTTTTTGCCTAGTCAGTCTCACCTTATTTCACCTGAAATTTTAATCACAGTGCTTGGTAATTACTAGGATCAGAGGTTCACAAAATGAGGTTTGGGACCCTCCTGGGGGTCGTTTGAAACTGAATGGGGGACGGTGATACCTCCAAGGAAACAGACGAAACTTAAATTATATGAAATGTCTCATTTAAATCAATAAGTCATGAACGCACCCCTTAAACTTGCCAATTGAGAAGCAAGTCTGCTGTATCTGTTTGTGTTTGTGTGTGTTGGTGTTTGAACATTTAGTGCATGTGTGTGTGTGTGTGTGTGTGTGTGTTTGCTGCTGACACCGTATGAAGAAGTATTTGAATTACCGTAGTGTACCGTGTTATATTGTGCTGCGGGTACAGAGTGATGGTGCTGAGTCAGCAGCTCTGGGTAGAAATGAAGTATACACACACACACACACACACCCATATACACACACACACACATACACACGCAATGTTTACAACGTCAGAACCATGACTCAGCAGCTTCATCGCCCAATCAGAAGAAGCCGAGCTGAGACTCAGAGCAGCTGCTGGTTGAGATTATGTCAAAATAAAAATATAAACATCATCAAACAATGCAGAGCTCTGATTAATATTTCAGATTAGAAATAAACAACTGTATAGGAAGATGTTCCCCGAGTGGGTCTCAGGTGGTCAAAGCTTTGGTGCCCTCAGGTGGTCAGTCAGTGTCATTACAACCAGAAAACAGACCAACCCCATTCAAGAAACATTGTTTCTGATCATTTGAAGCATATTGTCTGTGATGAAGTTTTATCAGGTTTGTAAAAAAAAAAATGCTTCTGAAAATGCATCAAAAAATTTCCATTCTGTGTTTACATATTTTAAGATGGGTAACTTTTAACAAAAAAGGCAAGAAAATGTGATGAGATTACAATTAAAAACCTTTTGCGGTTAAGGAATTTCCATCTGCTCCAATGACCTGCCTGTCTCACTGCATCAGTCTTGTCTCACTCTATCTGACCTGCTGCATCTGACCTGTCTCACTGCAATGAACTTCCTCCCAGTATTTGACCTGTCTACCTGAATCAAACCTGTCTCACTGCATCTGTTCTGTCTGACTGTATCTAACATTTCTCTCTGTGTTAAACCTGTCTCACTGAATCTAACTTGTTTCACTGTATCAGACCTGTCTTTCTGCATCGGGCTACTCTCAGTGAAAATGACCTGTCTTGCTGCATCTGACTGGTTTCACTTTATTCAACCTGTCTCACTGCATCAGACTTGTCTCATTGAGTCCAACCTGTCTCTCTGCACCATATCTGTTTAGCTGTATCAGACCTGTCTCCCTGCATTAGACCTGTCTTTCTGCAAATGACAAGTCTAACTGTTTGACCTCTCACACTGCAATTGACCTGTCTCACTGCATCAAATATTTCTCACTGCATTCGACCTGTCTCACTGCATCTAACCTATCTCCATGCATTGCACCTGTATCTCTGTATCTGACTGGTCTCACTGCATTCAATCTTTCTCTCTGCATCAGATCTGTTTCTGTGGGTATGACCTGTCTCACTGCATCTCATTTGTATAACTGCATCTAACCTGTCTCTCTGCATCACACCTGTTTTTTCTGCATCTGACTAGTCTCTCTGAAATTGACCTGTCTAACTGCATCTGGTCGAACTCTATCCAACATTTCTCTCTGCGTTTAACCTGTCTCACTGAATATAGCCTGTCTTACTGAATCTAACCTGTTTCACTACATCAGACATGTCTCTGTAAGTTTGAACTGTCTGACTTCACCTAACCTGTCTCACTGAATCTCACGTGTCTCCTTATGTTAGACCTGTCTTGCCACATCTACCTGGTCTCACTGCATCATACCTGTCTTCCTGCATTTGACCATGTTGCCACTAACCTGTCTGTGTCCATCTACACTGTCTCTAGTGTTGTGACGTTCACGAACGAACCGGTTCTTTTGAACGGCTCATTAAAATGAACGATAGGAACTGAGTCGCAGCTGCGATCCGTTCAACCCCCCAGTTGTATGGAATTTGCTCTGATGCTCAGATACAGGCTGCTATTAACCCAAAGACAGTTCAGGCGTCCTCCTGAGGGTTTAACTTTTTTTTACAGAGCAACAAATGCACCTCAGGACAGTCCACCAGTCTATTGAACAATTTATTTGTTTGTGTGTGTTGTTGTTCTGTATTATCAACAATATTCTTGTGTGGAAATCGTTTCACCAAAATCTGTTTTGTACAGAAATTCATTGTAGCCTGCTTTGTTTTTTAATGTTTATATGTGTTCAAGTCATGGTTTACACCTGTATAAACTACACAGAACTTGTACAAGGGGTAATTCAAAATAGTGACGTCACTGTCAAAGCAGAGTGATATGGCGCCACCCTGTGGAATATTTACTATGAATCAGAATTTAAAATCTAATCCACGCATGTCAATAAGGTTAAAATCAATATTTCAGAATAATTCAAACTCATATTGGTGGGATATCTAAATTCATTCCTCCAAGTGATTATTTCCAAGATAAAATGAATTAAGGCCAAGCTGGCGTCTTAAAACTTACACATATAAAAATGAGCTAAAGGAGCCAGTTTTTTGAACGGCTCACCAAGATCCGGCTCCTCTCAAAGAGCCATAAATCCCATCTCTAACTGTCTCTCTTTCTCTGTCTTACTTCATCAGACCTGTCTTACTCTCTATGTTGTTACAAAATCCCAGCCTTTCACCTTTCCCTGCATCTCACTGTTCCTCACGACCCCGTCTCACTCCTAATTTTCTTCACCTGTCTCCATGTTTCTCACCTGTCTCACCTGTCTTTGTCTCACCTGTACGACATGTTGCTCTGGTCCATGGTGACATCACACTCTCTCAGGTAAATCTCCAGTCGTCGTCTCTCCATCAGTCGCCTGGCGGCCTCCAGGATTTGAGATGCCAGTACGGATTCTTCTTTCTCCTTCCCGTCTTTCTTCACGTCGCCTCTCTCCGTTTTCCCATGATTCCCTCTGTTCACCTTCGGCTTCTTGTTGAACCCGTACAGCTCTTCCACCGAAAACTTCCCGCTTTTTCCTCCAGACGCTGCCGACCCGATGGCTACACCCGACGCTCGGCCCGCAAACATGGCTGATAAACACAAATCGTGGATAAATGTCCTGACGGGATAACGCTGACATTGACACATATTGGCTAATGTGTCTGCGCTAGTTTTAAGAGAATGACGGTGTTTACATTTAGGAATAAAATGTTAACTGATGTTATCGCTATGGCTACATAAACAGGAATGCTAACTAACGCAATTCAAAGTGAATGCTAATGCTAGAGAAGCTAACATTTAGATCTAAGTGCTTGCGTCAGCTGAGACTAACTTGAAATGAAAACTTAAAAAACAACTTTACATGAAAAAAAACCTTAGGCTACGATTCGCAAAAAATTGTGATGCTGAGGTTATCATGTCACTGAGTTAGCTAATGCTAATAACGGTAAGCGTTAAAGCTAACCAGTATATATATATATATTAAAAAAAAAAAAGATTTAACTTCTCGCTGAAGCTACACGTGTGCCCAAGTTGACTTCAGCGCTAGCCAGGATGCTGGAAGGCTAACGGTGCCATTTAATCTTTGGTAACTTTAATCTATGTTTAAGATGAGCTGAACATCTGTTTCAGCTTCAGTTTCCTCCAGGTGAGAATGAGGCGGAGCCCCCTGATTGGACGCTGAAAATCACCTGGAGGAAATCTGACAAGCTACATTCAGATTATACAAAATGTTTCACCTCTGGTATAAACTACATGTCCCATCAGCCTCTGCAGCAGGTCAACCACAAACCAAACACATCACAACTCACCTGGTTAACGTGTCTGTCTGTCCTGTCGTCCTGTCTCTGCGTCCACCTGTCTGTCTGCTCTCAGCCCTCTGTCCACCTTCATCGCTCCGTCTCCCTGCAGGGCTCTCATATTAATCCTGTTGGTGTAATCCCACCAATCAGAGCTCAGATATCATCATCTCCCGCTCTCTCTCTCCCCCTCTTCCCTCTTACTAATGACGGGTGAGCCGGATTAAAAACCTGTAGCTCCAAAATATCAAACTCTGTGTACAGATGTTAAATGTGGCCTCTTGCCCAGGACTGAAATTAATCCCACCCTAATCTCTCCCTCTCTCTCTCTCTCTCTCTCTTGCACACACTCTTGCACAGACTCAATTTCTCTGTCAGTTTTTAATTTCACTCTCTGTAGTTCTTTTATGTCGTTCCAAAACAGAACTAACACTGGCAAAAACTGTAAGAATAAAGACACAAATCCACACGAGTAAAATTCTTAATTATGAACGAAGGAGTTATAATTTAGTGGATTACTATTTTGTTGGAGGGCGCATAATTTATAATTTAGCCAGCAGGGGGAGCCCTACATGTTTATGGCTTCATTTAATGAGTGGTCGTGTCATCCATATTTGTTTTATTATTTGTTTTTGTTATTGTTTAAGTGAACTGCTGAGTGTGCAGGGTCCTAAAATATTTTAACACTATGTAAAGGAAAGTTGTAAAATGTAAAAGTATGTGAGCATGTGCACACAGGTATATGCATATGTATGTGTGCGGGACTTTGTTGGTATATGTGGATGTGGGTACATTAAGATACACATTTGCTCCTGCATGTACATGGATATTTGTATGTGTATGTACAGTATATGTATATATAAATGTGTATGTAAGTATGTGTGTATACATTTATAATAGAATTATAATATTTGCTTATTAAATTCATTTATTCATTGTTTTTTTTAACTGTTTTTCTAGTCGTTGGCTTAATTTCAGTGTCTCTATTCTTTACACACAGTTTAAAAGAGTTGTTTTTAACCCTTTATACTCAAAAACTGTGAAAAAAAAAATCTACAAACTTCAGAGTGGTGACTTCCAACCTTTTTGGCCTGTGACAAATTTGACATCAGAAATTTATGGGGAGCCCTGAAACTTTTTTTTTTCCTCTAAAATTTAATTATTTTTCCCCCATGTTTTTTGAAACTACAGAGTAAACACAAAGTAGCCAGAATGAGCACACAAAGCGACAATTTCATTTTTCCTGATCAGGATAAAAACTTTATTGTGAGTGAAATTTCAAATTCAAAAAAACTTCAACTAGCCCAAAGGGACAATTAAAGGCAAATAGAACAGTAAAAAATATAAACAATTATTCATAAAAATAAGAAATAAACAGCAAAAAGATTGTAAATTTAGTCTACTGATTAAAATGCTAAAATACTGGGTTCAGGGAAATAAAAATAGAAAACAAATTGCTTGGATACTAAAATACTTAATGAAATACAAAAGAATACTTGATAATAAAATACTAAACATACTGAAATACTTCATATCAAAATGCTAACTAAACACTAAAACATAGACTACAGCTGTTTGAAGTGATGTGTTTTTATTTTAAAAAGAATAATACTTACTGAACAAAATATTTTTATTAATATATATAGTTAGGTATATAGTTATAGTTTTATTACTGGATATTTCAGAGACCTCGTTTGGATTCCAGGGGGACTCTGAGTCGGGTCACGACCCCCAGGGTTGAGAAACACTGCTATATTGTGTGTGTGTGTGTGTGTGTGTGTGATTGTTGGTTGGCAGTATGTTTTTCAGTGGGATTAGAGATTATGGTTCTACGAGGATTACAGTGACCATACACACGGATCATCATCCGGCTGATAACTCGACTGTTCTCCTTCAGCTTCAGACAAGGACGAGGACAAAATGTCAACCTGCTCTTGACCACAGATGTGTGTGTGACAGCAACATGTAAAAGTGCTCTGGGTGGGTTTCGATTGAATGTAATACCTGGAATTGACCAACAGGTGTCACTGTGACGACAAACTCAACAGACAGAGGTTCATGTTTTTAGACATTTAATTCAAGAGATTTAAAAAAAACAAAGATCAGAGAAGAGGATTTTTTTTCATAGACACAATAAATACAGTTAAACTGAACAAACATGTGTGTGTGTGTGTGTGTGTGTGTGTGTGTGTGTGTGTGTGTGTGTAGATTAGGCAGCTCTGGGGCTGTAGTAGGGCAGAGCTCTGATGAAGGCGTCCAGGCGGCTGCTGAACAGTTCACTGTCCAAACTCTGACCCAACACACACACCGGGTTCTTCACGATGTACTCCACATACAGCTGAGAGAGAGACAGACAGAGAGAGAGAGAGAGAGAGAGAGAGAGAGAGAGAGAAGGGTGTCATTATTAGTTCCAGAAACTTCTCAAGAATCAAAATGGTCCCTGTGCCCCATTGTTTGCATCATTTCCACTGAATCTAATCAGTACAGTGAGGTATGGAGGTAAAATTAAAGTAGCTGCACTGCACAACCAGACCAGCAGATGGCAGTAAATATGAGACCATACAACAGCTTTTTACTGGCTACAACGCAATGAGGTCATGTACTTATCACCGATTACATACTGCTGTTGTTTGAAATGTTACAATTAGCAAACTTTTTGAGTTTGTGGTGTTGTTAATAGCTACCTTTAACACTAATTACAGCCCAGTGCTCTAAGACGTATCGGTGCTGTGCAACGTTAGTGAATCCTGGTTATGTCCTACCAGTGCTCATCTACCAAGCAGAGCTAACGTAACCTAGCTCTTCATTTTATTGATAGACTCTCAGGTTAAAGCATATCTCTGCAGACATATCTAAAAATGAGGCTTTTCTCAGATCACTTAGAAAGTCCTCAGTGTCCCTTTAACTGAGAGTGTTATGAGGCTGGGAGATGATTAGAAGTAACTTGAGTTCAGTCTCCCTCCTGTAGCAGAGGCTGTAGCTCTGGTTAATATCTGCTGTAAAGCTCTACTACCTGGATGTAAACAGTCACAGGTGGAAGATATCATCTGGTAGCACGACAGTTTATTAGTATGTTAATGAGGTAAATGGAGATGCGGTGAATGGAGGCTGATCCTGGTTAAACTGACATATAACCATTTATATGACCTGTATTTATCCTGTGTGTCTTACGTTGCTGTATATGTGCTGCAGCGTCTCTCTGGCGTTGGTTACAGACAGATCTGTGTTCATCACAAAGCGGAGTCCACTGGGAGTCTCATAGTAATGAAGGCGATATTTACTGGTCTGAAAGGACAGGAAGCCTTCTTTCCTGAGGACAGACAGGCTGCTAAGGACCACAGACAGGCAGTCACAGGTGCAGACAGACAGGTACAGGTGGATATAGTGAAGGATACATGTCCAAAGGTGAAATTTTACTGACGAAGGAGCGGATGGAGAACAGCATCCCATACATCAGCTTAAACTCCTGCAGGACAGAAAGAGAAACACAGACAGGTGGATTGAAGCTCAGGGCTTAGTAGTATTTTCCTTTATTGTGATTTTAATGATCTTTTCCTCCATCACCTCATCCTTGGAGATTCCCGCCTGCTTCTTGCGGTTCCACTCATTATAATACAAACAACTTCCATTACGGTCAAATATGTAGAGGTTATGGACCGTCATCTGAAACACATAAAAACACATAAAATCAAATATAATCACACACTAATGGTGTTTGTCATTAACTAAAATTCACATATATGACAATACTGTATATTGAACTCGTTATTGTGCTTTTAATCAGCAGAATTTCACTGTTTTTATGTCTTAATGTAGTTTCCTCAAATGTCAAATTCTCTGGTCGGTGCTGTCAACTGAGGACGGTTAGAAAATTCACTTAAATTCTTCTTAAAATTATTAAAACGGAAAAAAAAAAATCAGAAACACTTTTTATTAAAGCTAACTTTGTTGAAATATAACATATTCTGTGTTAAAATGTTCATTTTGATTAATTTTACTGATAGTTCACGGTGTTTACCTTCTCTTCCTGTCCACTACTGATCTCAAGACCCCGTCATAGAGGTGTCCGCTTCAATGCCAGCACAAAACTGCTTTTTTAACCAGTTTTTAAAATATACAAATGCTTCGTTATTATTATAATGTAAAACAATATAATAACAACATAATCCATGTATCTTGTAGGCCATACAAAGTGTGTAATAAGTCAATTCCCTCCTGAAAAAAATCAGTGGCATTCTCTCAAGGCACCTGTCCTCCAGAAGAGATTTTAGACTCTTTACGGAGAATCGGTTCTTTTGGCTCGAATCACTGAAAAGAGACAATTGAGTTCTTTTCTGAGTGGCTTTTTTTTATGCCTGAGTTAGTTACTTTTTTTTCATAACTTAGCAGTTTAGAAGATAGTAATATCACAAGCTCACCAAGTCAGAGCACACTCGACTGAGAGGCAAACTTAGTGTAGATACTCATTACCTGTCCCACTTCCAATTTTGCTGCGCCAGCTGTTTTGCTTCAAAACTCAGATTCAGAAACAGACAGGTAAAATGTTGCAGAGCCTACGCCCATCTATTATGCAGTGTGTGAGCATCGGTCAACTCTCTCTCCCCATTCATTCTAAAGAGGAGGTGATGAAACTTTGAAAAACAAATCCACCTAATGTGTTTTATATCCACATACTGTGATGATATGAAGAAATTATTGGCTTGTATAGTGATCGAGTCCTATTTTTTTCCTGAAAAGTCTGGGAGTAGTTTAGTGAAACATTAATCGATGTGTCAACACTTACTCAATCAGGCCGAGTGATATCATTGGTGACATGCTGGTTCAGGAGGTGATTTTAGTGTTTATAAACATACTGTATATTTTTTGAGCAGTGTGCATTCCGGCGTAGTAAATTCAATTCCCTGCCGGTATATGTTTCACTGACTCTTGTCGGTCACTTTAGAGAGTCGGCACAAAGAGCCGGATCGTTCTCGATCGACACATCACCAACATAGTGACAGAGACAAGATGGCGGCGACAGCATCAATGATGCCGTTCTTTGGGCAGAAAATTTCTTCAAAAACCGACATGATACCGGACTGGACCAGCCAGGAAGTCAGCACCGGGGTGAGTTCGTGTTTTTTATTGATTATAATGGAGAAAACCGGAGGTGGTTCCGTTTCTGTGGAGAGTTTTTAAAGTGAAGCAGCCGCTGAATGAGACAGCACTTCTGCTGCAGCTAACGGCGCTAACGGTAGTTTCCAGACTGGATTTAAACCTGATGAAGAGAAAAATAAAGTTTAAAGGGTTTTAAAATAGTCTTTTTCTAAATCAGCAAGGGAAATGGGATGTTAACTGAGGCTTAAGTTCATTAAATCTACTCAGTATGATGATAACAGGCTGCATCATCATCATCATCAGTGTTTTTGTCTCAGGAGCTCAGTGATGCCTTAAAGTACCAATGTCCAACACAATATTCATCATTTACACGCACATTTTTCTTATTTAACCCTGGGATACCAAGCAGTTTCTGTTTGTTTCTTGCTTTTGTCACATTTTCACTCATTGGGGTCTCATTTTTCTCTGCGAAGTAAAATCTGGCTCCTCTCTGTCAAAAAAACTAAAGCTACAAACTGATGTAATTCAATTATGTCTTATGCACTGTAACATAATTGAAAAGGCTTGAGTCATTAGAAAGAAGTGTAAAAATGGAATTAGATTTTCTCTGACTTTCTCTTTTAAATTTTGTAAAAATAAGGAATTAGTGTCCACAACACATTCTCAGGTTCCTTTAAGTTTGAGGAACATCAGAAAAATATTAGTGGTGGCACAACATTCAAAGAATCTATAAGTTTTGACGTTGATGTTTGTTGTTGTTTTTGATATACAGAATCAAGCCAGAAAAAACAGTCGATTTTCTTTTTTGCAAATCTCCAAAAAGGACATGAGAATCAAGGCAACCTTGGTGAAATTCTCACATTTTTTCTGCTGGCGTCACATGCGATACATTCAGGTCCCCCCAGGAGCTTGAGAATATGACGATTACGTCAGTTTTTTTCAGGCTTTGGATCGCACAAACACTTCGTAAATGCCAGCCGTTTAAAAAAAAATGCTTTTTTTTACTCCCATTGATGGGGTTTGGTATCCCAAGGGTTAAAAACATGTAACAAAAAAATCAGTGTGTTTTGGGGGTGAGGAATGGATTAACAACATTTGAATTCATTTCAATGAGGAAAGATGATTTGAGTAATTAAAGTCACGAGCTTGTTCGATAGTGACTTAAATTGGAAAGTCAAGGCAGGTGTATATAGTGAGCAGGTGGTTACACAAACCAGGAATCTAACATGGTGAGCAAGACTCTGACATGACGCCTGGAATTAAGTCAGTGTCAAACGTGTAACATAATTCTAACCTAAGATCTCTCTCTCTCTCTCTCTCTCTCTCTCTCAGACCACCATCATGGCGGTGGAGTACGATGGAGGTGTAGTTATTGGCGCTGACTCTCGCACCACCACAGGGTAAGTGTGATTCATAAAGACTGTTTGTGTGTAAATCAGCAACTCTCAAATACACAGTCATGTAAACCTTCTCTCTCTCTCTCTCTCTCTCTCTCTCTCTCTCAGAGCTTACATCGCCAACAGAGTGACGGACAAACTGACTCCAATCCACGACAGAATCTTCTGCTGCAGGTCGGTTTGTGCTTTTAAAGTTAGTTTCTTTTTCATAGGAACAAATTGAAAATAGTTTTTTTGAGGTTTTAAGAGCTGACAGAACTTTATTGACACATTTCAACGCACTAGGAACTATTCGCCAATGCCCAGAACCTGACAGGAACTTATTTCCGAAGTGACTCATTGTCTATTAAAGCTGTCTTAAAGCTGATTTCACTCAACAATATTTATGACATGAATTTCCAACACGAGCCCTGAGGGCGACCTTTGAAACTTTTTTTTGCAAGAGCCAAGCATAGTTTTTGATACTGGTGAGTGTGATCGGAGCAGAAATGTTCAGAGGGGCAACTAGAACCATTTTTGAACGACAGAAAAAAAATGTTTTCTAGTTTCAAAAGAAACTCAAACAGATTTTTCTGGAAAGAAAGAAATCTTTCAGTTGTGTGGAATCCCAGGAACCTTTTCACCATGAACCATTTAATGTGTAAATGAAGGCACTTGAAATCTTAATGAGAACCTTTAACTTTGAAGATGAGCTTTAGGAGCCCTGAACATCCCATGAGGGTTCATCTAAAACCTGCAAAGAACCCAGGAACCCTCCAGAACCTTTAGTGATTCATGAGTTTCTGTTGTGATGTGTTGCAGGTCTGGATCAGCTGCTGACACTCAGGCCATAGCTGACGTGGTCACCTATCAGCTGGGCTTCCACAGGTAACACACACACACACACATGCAGAGATGATTCACAGCCTCAGGATCCTGTCAGGTTTTCTCATCCTTACCTGTGTGTGACTCCGCCCCCTCAGCATCGAGCTGGACGAGCTCCCCCTGGTGGAGACGGCGGCTCACCTCTTCAGAGGAAGCATTTACAGATACAGAGAAGATCTGCTCGCTGGGATCCTGGTGGCCGGGTGGGACCCCAGGAAGGGAGGGCAGGTAAGACATGAGAGTGTGATGTCAGTAAACAGACACACAGCTGAGAAACTAGCCCCATGTGTGTGTGTTAATGTGTGTTACCTGTGTGTGTGTCAGGTGTACAGCGTTCCCATCGGGGGCATGTTGGTGAGGCAGCCCGTGTCAGTGGGAGGCAGCGGCAGCACCTACATCTACGGCTTCATGGACTCACACTACAAACCAGGACTGAACAAAGAGCAGTGTATGGAGCTCACTGCTGCAGGTACACGCTGCTGCTCCTGCAAGGCACTCTGGGAGCTGTAGTCCAGTGCTGGACTGCTCTCTGAGACACTAACTCAAAGTGACGTTTGTCTGATTTTCTCTCCTTCAGCTCTGACTCTGGCCATGGAGAGAGACGGGTCCAGTGGGGGCGTGGTCAGACTGGCGAATATCTCCGAGGAAGGCGTGGAGAGGCGGGTCATTCTGGGGAACCAGCTGCCCAAATTCTCCACACTCTGAACGCACACACACACACACATACACACACTCACATACACACACACAAATAGCGGTGTGTAAACATGTCTATTTTGTTTTTCTCAATAAAGCGTTGACTCTGTAATCTCTGTCATGTTCCTTGTGTTTTTTCTTGTATTAGCTTAGCTTAGCACAAAGACTGGAAACAAAGGGAAACTGTTAGCTTTATCTGATCTGTTTGTGGTGATGTCACTGGATGTAGTTCTTCCTTTGTCCACCAGGTGGCACGAGACTCAAGTGTTTAAATCCTCAGTCCTACAACAAATAAAATCAGATTATTACACTCCACTATGGACAGATTCTCTTACTAACAACTTTAATCTGGATGTTGAGTTTAATCTCTCAGAGAGAGAAAGGGAGGGAGTGAGAGTGAGCTCTGGGTAAAAAGGGGGGGGGGGGGGGGGGGGGGGGGGGGGGGAGGGGGGGGGGGGGGGGGGGGGGGGTTGAGGAATGAGGGGCGATCGACACTCAAGTGTTACCTGAGGAAGAGTTACTTTAACAGGAACGTTCCCATTACAGTCGGGGTGTGAGCTGTAAAAAATTCTCTGAGAAAAAACTTGAAACTTCCAGCTTTAACATACATAATATATGTGGTAAAAAAAGTTAACTATAGGGTTAAAAGCATGACATGCATATAATTTAGTAATGTCAAAAAGTAAATGCAAAAATTAAAAACTGATACCCTAATATGATAAAATGTAAAAAAAAAAAAAAAAAATGGAAATTTTGAGGTATAGTCAAAATAATGACACAGAAGTTCGAAACCTTGACAAGAAAAGTTAAATTTGAGTTGAAAAAAAAACAAAACCATGAAATAAAAGGGCGAAATTTCGAGATACAAAGTTGAAATTATGAAATATAATATCATAATGTTGAGGTATTCATTAGGAATTTGAAGTAAATAGTCAAAATCATGGGATAAAAAGTGGATATTGTGAGGCACAAAGTCAGAATGATGAGATCAAAAGTCAAAATTTGAGATACAAGGTCAAAACTGAGATTAAAAAAAAAAAAAAAAAATCCTAATGCTAAAATAAAACTTAGAAATATTGCAAACACAGCCGAAGTTAGGAGATTAAAAAGTAAAAATATCTCAAAATCTAATTAAAATCACATCAAACATAGTTTTCAGTTTTTCTTTTTTGTTTTTGTTTTTTTTTACCCGAAATGAGCTCCTATAAACTGTGAATATTTGATTCTGAAACATAAAGAGTGTTGTTTCCCGAGCTCATTGATGATCGTGCAGTTCCTCAAGTGTCCACAAGGAGGAGCCACTTTAACACTCATTCACAAAATTGAACTTTACAGCAAAAATCACAAACAGCCTCTTGAAAATGAGCCTTTGACTTTAGAGAAATGTGAATTTTGAATAATTGATTATTATTGTCATTGCTTTTTTTTGGTCGCTGTTTAAGTCCTCACAGTTCTTCAAAGACTCACTAACATTCAGAGATAAACTGTGTAAATCTGGCTTTGATTTCCCCGCGTTTTTCCTCAGTGACGTCACATCTCTGCTCGGGGGGCGGGGCTAACACCTGTCCGTCAAAGTCCTCTCTTCTTCTCCTCTTCCTGATTTTCTTTGTTTTCCTCTCTCCTCAGTTTGACAGACAGGTGACAGTTACCCACAATGCTGCTCTTCCTTTCCTCTTCTTCCTCCATAATCTTTCTCTTTTCCCTCCTTTTTTCCAGCTCCTTAACGTCCCAGCCTTTCTTTCTTTTCCTGAATTCAATCATCCATTACACGTCCTTTTTAATTTTTTAACATTTTATCTTCTTCCTTCTCTTCATCTTTTCCAGTTTGTCTCTTTGCTTATCTACATCCCTCTATTTAATCATCTTTTTCCTTTTTTTTTAGTCTTTCTCCTCAAATCTATCCATGTACAAATTATTTTTCATACTTTTCTTCATCTCTTCTTTTTCTTACTTCATTCTTTACCTCTACTAGCTACATTTTATTTATATTTTCTGTTTTTAACCCTCCTTTTTAAAGTTGTTATTATTTGTATTTTTCTGACTTTCTTCCTTCTTTTTTCTGTCCCTAACTTTAGTTTCTTCATAATGTTTTTTACTCATTTATTTTTTCCTATATCTTTTTTCTTATTTTTATTCTCCCTTTTTTAAGAAACTATTATGACCTATATCTTTTTTTTTTTTAACTTTTTTCACATTTTTTTTCTGTCCTTAGTTTTTATGTTTTTTTTTGTCATTTCTTTCATCTCTCTCTCTTTCTCTGCTATCATAGTTCTATCTCTTTTTGCTCTTTTTAACCTCTTATTTACTTTACTTTTTCTGATTTTCCAACTTTTTCTTCATTCCCACCTTTTTCTGTCCTTAGTATCTTTTACTGTTGTTCTTCTTTTCTCTCTCTTTCTATCCTTCTGTCTTATATTTTTCTTTCTTTTATCTTTTTAATTTGTCTTTTTAAAAAAAAAAAAAAATTATTGCTTGTGTTTTTCCAACTTTTTCTTCCACCTTTCTCTAAGTTTCTCTCTGTTTTGTCTCATTTTTCTTTCCTCCCTCTCTCCTTCTTCACATCCTTCCTTCTCTCCCATCCTCCCCCATTCGTCTGATCCTAAAGTCCCCCCCTCCCTCCTTCCTGTCCTCCTGTCTTTTGTCCTCTGTTCTGTCGTTCACACCTCCTGACAAACAGCAGAAACAGAGGAGGAGGAGGAGGAGGGTGATACCTGACCCTCATCTTTTCTTCTCTGACAGAATGAAGGAGGTGACGCTCTCACGATATCTGAACACCTTTGATCGCCCCCTCTTTCTTTTTTTTCCTCTATCTCTGATCAGCTGATCATCGTTGTTGTTGACAGAGAATCAGTTCAAAGGAGTTTGAAGAATCACACGTCATCAGTTTGAGCTGAAGAGAGAAAACAAACTGAGTTTTTTTAAAGTCTCAGAGTGAAGCTGAACACAGACTTATTTACTCCTGCATTTGTTTTAATATAACTTTTTTTTTTATTGCCGCATTAGTATTTTATTGTGTTCATTGATATGTTTTTGTTATTGAAAAGTCACAGTCTCATGTTTTTTTTTTTAAATTCAGACAGTGGATATGTTTTCATATGATTTATACGACAAATAATGTCTGTGACAAATTTCCCACCGTAGACAATAAAGTTTATCCTTACCCCTTCTTTATTTCGTTCTTCTTTCCGTCTCCTTTTCCCTTTCCTGCTTTTTCTTTCTTTTTACTTTCTTTGTCTGTCTTTTTCTGTTTTCTGTCTCCCTTTAAATGTTTCTTACCTTTCACTACTAGTCGTTGTTTCATTATAATTTTCCTTCTTTTCTTCTTCTGTCATTCTTCCTACCTTCCTTCTTTTCTTACTTTCATTTTCTATCACTCTTCGATTTCACTTCTTATGTTTTTCCTTCCTTTCATTCTTTCCTTGCGTCTTTCTCCATCCCTTCCTTTCTTCCCTCCTGTTCTCCTTCCTTCTTTTTTGTCTATTGCCCTGTTTTCCGCCCTTCTTTCCATTTTCTCTTCCCATCCTTTTTTGATTCTATATTTTTTCTTATTTGTTCCTTTCCTTCTTTTTGCCTTCTATCCTTACTAACTTGCTTTCACTGTTGTCCTTCTTTACTTTCTTTTCTTTTCTCATTTATCACTGTCTTCCTTCTTTCTTTCTTTCTTTCTTTCGTCCAGTCTTCTCTTCTTCTCCCTTCATTTCTTTCCCTCTCTTGTTTCTTGCTGTTCATACAGTTAAAATTATTTACATTTTTTCTATCTAAGGTCAAAGGTCACTGGTTGTTTATATTTCTAATTTTTATCAATAAAGTTTATTCAAACATCTTTTAAACTGTATTCTCACACACCTCTGTCTCTCTCTACCTCTCGGTCTCGTTCTCTCTCTCTTTGTTCTTATTGTTAGTACCACAGAGGGGGTTTTATTACAGATACTGTCTCACACACACACACACACACACACACACACACACACACACACACACACACAGGTCAGGTGTGTATTGAGTTTCTCACAGACTGTTGGAGACTCTGAGCTCAGAGAGGAAGGAAACTAACACAGTAATAAAGAATTCAAGTTCATTATTTAAATCAGTGATTCTCAACCCAAACGTGGAGTCGCCTGAAATGTAAAGTAATTCCTTCTTTAGAACCAAAACAAGTGACCTCTTAGGAGCACAAACATGTGGTAAAGGGTAAATGAACCGATGATTAAATAACGCTTTTCTAGTCTTTCTATCTACTCAAAGTGTTTTACACTAATGATCTCCTTCACCCATCCACACCACATTCACACACCGATGGAGACTTTTTTCAAATCACACAATCAGTTTAGTCCCATTTATACACTATTTTCCAACAGTGGGAGCAATTTGGGTTTGGTGTCTTGCTCAAGGGCACCTAGGTATGTAACTTAGGGAGCTGGGATTGAACCTACAACCCTCCGAGTGCAAGTTGATGACTCTACCACTGAGTCACAGCCACACCAGTGATCTCTTTGGAGGGAAAAATCATGCAAAAGTGACATCTTGGAAGCCAAAATATGAGAAAGTGTCCTATTTGAAACCAAAAATAAGCAAAATGCCACTCTTGGGAATAAAAATATGCTCTCTTGGGAACCAAAAACTTTTTCCAGAGTCCTCTTTGGTGCTGAAATACACAAAATATTCTCTTGGGAATAAAAATATGCAAAAGTTACCTCTTATTGGAGCAAAAACATGGTGCAAAGTGTCCTCTTGAGAACCCAAATTTATGCTTTATAATGTCCTCTTGGGAGCAAAAGTGCGTAAGAAAATGCCCTCTTTGGAGCTATAACATATGCAATGTGTTTTCCTGGGAGCAAAAATGCATTTCGAAAATGCACTTAATGGAGCTCAAACGTGTGCAATTTGTTCACCTGGGGGGCAAAATATGTAAAATTCCTCCCTTAAAGCAAAACAAATGGGACAGTTCTATCTGGGGCACCAAAATATGCAAAAATGACATCTCTTGAGCTGAAGCATGCGCAGTATTTGGTGGGTGAAGTCATTGACAGGAAAATTAAGTTGTATACTACTGCTTAGACATTAATTCTGGAAAGAAAACAACTTTAAGGTCCCTGAAAAATTGAGATTTGAAAATGAGGTCACAGCTCAAATAAGGTTGGGAACCACTGATTCAAACCAAACAATCACTGTTTCATTAAAACACGGTTTTGTGTATTTAAACTGTTATAAGATGTCTTAGACTCAGATCTGGAAAATTTAACAAAAGCAGCAAACATCCTCCTGAATAAAAGGATGAATTCAATCTTGGTTTAATGTTTATTTGTCACGTGTGGGTATTTTTTTGTGAAGTTTCTTTTTTTCAAAGTTGGGGTTTTTCAGGGCGACAGACAGGCAGAGAGACAGACACATTCCTCAACATCTGTCTGTCAATCACTGCTCAAGCCCCGCCCCTTGTCAATATTGACAGCTCATCCAGCCAATCAGAGGCCTCGGAGGCGTGTCCTCGCGGTGTCCGGCTGCTTTTGTCTAAACTTTTGTCCGCGGAGTTTGTGGATGTTTAAACTGGTCCCACAGGGAAACACTGGGAGCACTGGGACAGAACACACACGCACACATCCCCCAGTGTGTGTGTTCACTGTGTGAGTACGTGTGTGTATTCCAGAGACTGTGCTGCTTATTTTTGCACCCCCCTCCAGCCGACACACCGACACTTCTCCGCCTAGCTGTCCGCCTCTCAGCGCTCTTCTCTCGGCCTTGGAGGCAGCCGCGCCCCGCTCTTCTGTCCTGGAGGAAAGAGGAGGAGAAGAAAAGAAAAACAGACGGAGGAGTTTCGAAATGGAGGGATGGTAAAGACACGGGAAGAGGAGTACAAATACCTAGACTCCAGGTTTATTTTTCGCTGTGTTTTTTCTCTTTTTGGAACTTTTTCTGGATCACTTTGGAGGCGTCCATCTTGGAGTTAGTTCTCCTGGGAAGTTTTTTTCCGCTCTTCGTTTTTTCTCTCCCATTAAAAATCTGTTTCTGGATTTTATTAACCTTTTCCAATGAGGAGGAGCGTGCAGGCGGCTGAGTGCGAGCCCAGCTGACGTCACTGATCAGGGATCGATAGGTCTGATCGGCTCCGGGTCGGATAAGGGATCGGATCTAGTGGAGTCAGGATTCTGTAGCTCCAGCAGGGATGCGGGGTATGCGGGCCCCTCAGGCCGGGGAACGGGCCTCCTCCTGCGGGCTGCTGCTGCTCCTCCTCCCGCTGCTCCTGCTGACCTGCTGCACGGCGGACGAAGGTAAGGAGACTCAAGTTTGTCCTTTATGAGCTGCCATATAGACCGATCCAGGTGAGCACTCATCGACTAATAATCACAGCGGACACGATTAATCGATTAACCTGATAAAGAGAAGAAAGGTTTGAGTGTAATCAGAGTTAATGTATCAACATGGTTAATCAACAAAAGTCCATCGATTCCTGAAAGATGCTTCTTTGTGAGCTATGAAACCAAACTACCATCTTACTGAAGGCGTAATAACACCAGAACACCCCCCCCCCTCTTTTTTTTAAAATTCTAACAAAAGGAGTGACAGCAAGAACTATATTCCATTTTGCCAACTTGCATACCAGTTCCATAAGTGGTATGCCAGTGGCAAAATGGGATGTGCCACCAAATTAAAAACAGGACACTAGAAAAAAATGGAATGCACCACTAAATTAAAAATGGTATACCAGGAAAAAATGGGATATACCACCACATTAAAAACTGACACAACAAGAAAAATGGAATAACCCATTGGATGAAAGCTGGCATGCCAGAAAAAATGGAATATACCAATGTTGCTTGGTGGTTTATGCATCCTTGAAACACATCCAGGTCTATAAACATGCAGTTACGTGTATACATGTGTATCTACATATAAATCTATTCTGCCCCCCCCCCCTTTTTTTTTTTTTTTGCATTTTACCCATTCAGTAGTAGTACCAGGAACTTTACTTAATTAACTCAATGGTTCCTGTGACTCTCTGAGGCCTGTTGTCCAGTGAAGATAAAACAAATTCTATCACTGATGAATGCGAAATAAAATAAAAGTTATTGCACTACATCTCCAGACCACTAGAGGGCTGTAAGAAAGAGACAAAAGTCTCACAGCGACTAATAATAATGATAATACATTTTATTTGTATTGCACTTTACAGTTAGACAACCTCAAAGTGCTACAGAGTAAGACACAATTAAAAACAATTAAAAAACACATTAAGAACCCTTTTAAGAATAATTTCTAGGGTAGTAATGGAGAGCCCAGTTCTGCCAACTAGCCAAATGCTTTTTTGAAAAGATACCCCAGTGCATATCTGTCAGGTACCTTTGAATTATCACTATTTACTACTACAAAAAACTAAACAATTTTTTACCTCCGTTAACTGCTTCAACAGCTGAAATAAACTCTGTACCCACTGACATGTTCAGCTCAGAAAGTTCCGGGATCATTTACCTCAAGTCAGAACTTTTCAAAAGGAGATTAACTACAAACGAACTAACTTTAAAGCCTGTTTCCTGCAGGTAGAGTGCACAGAGTTCCATTGAAAGGTTCCTGGCAAAAGTTGCTGCAGTATAAAAGCACTTTTAGTGATCCTCTTCTATAACAATTCATCCAGGTGTTATCTGGGTTAATGCAGTGAGCTTCAAAAGAAGAACCAAAACTATCTGACTAAGCAGAGTGAGATTTACCCCTGGTATCACCCCTGGGATTTACCCCGAGAACTTCTTCAACAGCTGTAATGAACCCGGTACTTACTGACACGTGCAGTCCTGTAAAATTCCCGGACCCTCTGAAAGTACTACCTTCCACTTTAAAACTTTTTAGAGGGAGATTAACTACAGAGGAGCTGCATTTAGTCCCTGGTTCCTGCTGTTGAAATGCACAGAGTTCCATTGAAAGATTCCTGGTGCAAGTTCCTGCAGTGGAAAAGTACCTTTAGTGATTGTAGTTCTGTAAATGATCATCCAGGTGTTATCTTGGTTAATAAAGTGAGCTTCAAAGAAAGAACTGAAACTACCCGACAGAGCAGAGTGAGCGGCCTGTGGTGTCATTAAAGGGATAGTTCGTGATTTTTCAAAGCATGGTTCAAACTCTGCTCTGCACTTTGAAGAACTACAGATGTACGGCTTAGCTTAGCATAGCTGTAAACATGAGCTAACTGTCATCTACTGTAGAAAAACTACACCAACCGTCCCTTTAAGGACAAGATTTAGTTACTTTTTGACCAGAGAACCAGTGTGTGGGTAATCAATGAGGTTCGCTGCAGATGTTTTGTGTGACCCTGGGGAGGGTGTGTTTGATTTGCTCCTCAGTGTGTCTCTGTCATTATGTGTGTGGGTGTGTCTCCATATTGTCCCCCATCTGTCTCTGTCTGTTCTGTCCTCTTTGTTCTGTTGTTGAGCCTGCAGCCACTCAAAGCCTGCCTCTCTCTCCCCACACCTCTCTCTCTCTCTGTATTCTCTCTGTTTTAATCCCTGTAGACTCTCAGGGTTTTCTCTCTTTGCACCGTGTGGTGGGATTTACATGTTAAGTGCAGGTTGGTTAATCTGTTGATTGGCCCTTTAAGGCTTCAACACACACACACACAGATACACACATACACACACACACTCACACACAGCTGTTTGTCTTTGAGTCTTTGTGGGGACTCTCTTTCACACAGCATTCCTTGGTTTTCAAACTAAACCCGGTTTGAACTTTCAGCCTGTCCCATGAGGTTAACGTGAGTTTGTCCAGTGAAATCCTTCACTGTTTAAAGACTGAGAAAGTCTCACTTTTAAATATTTACAGCTCGATAATCCAGGATTGAAAATAAGATTATCAGCACCTAAATCAGTTATTCCAAAATGACATTCATCTGTATAAACTCAGTTCACAAAAGCCATGTTTTGACAAACTATGAGTCCTTAGTAGATTACATCAAGCAGAATAGAGATGTGACGTTGCAAAGCCCTCATGTGTCACCTGTGTGCAGAGGCGACTCTAGATTTCCTTGGGACCTAGGGCAAAAATTCACAGGGGGCCCCTCCAACTAGTATCCATCAGCCTGATATAATTAATAACCTGATGCTAACAAAAAAAATGTGTATCTTTAATGGTGTACATACAAAAAATCTGTTACTTTTACAGACTTGTGCTTCATTATTTAGTGAGTTAACTGTTCATATTGCCTTTAATTTAAATAAGAGGTGATATGATTTAACATGTTCCCTGCACAAAGTCTTCTCCAGAACATCCCAGAGATTCTCAATGGGGTTAAGGTCTGGACTCTGTGGTGGCTCATGCTCGCTGAACCACTCGTTCACAATTGTAGCCCCATGATTCCTGGCATTATCATCCGAGAATATGAAGAAAACAAATCCATTGATGTAATAACCTGGTCATTCAGTATATCCAGGTAGTCAGCTGACCTCAGTCTTTGTTGCTGAACCTGAGCAACTGCAGCAACCCCAGATCATAACACTGCCCCCACAGGCTTGTACAGTAGGCACTGGGCATGGCAGTTACATCACTTCACCTGCCTCTCTTCTTACCCTGATGCGCCCATCACTCTGGAACAGGGTAAATCTGGACTCATCAGACCACATGACCTTCTTCCATTCCGCCAGAGTCCAATCTTTATGCTCCCTGACAAACTGAAGCTTTTTTTCCAGTTAGCCTCACTGATTAGTGGTTTTCTTAAGGCTACACAGCTGTTCAATCCCAATCCCTTGAGTTCACTTTGCTTTGTGCGTGTGGAAATGCTGTTACTTTCACTATTAAACATACTCCTGAGTTCTACTGTCACACTACACAGCAATATAATCCAGACCTGAGCACGATTTCTGACACGTGCATGATCCGCAAATGTCATTATGAAGTGTCTGTTGACAAGACGCAGCTTCATCAGAATCAAACGTGTGTTGTACGTTGCTTTGGACAAAAGCATCTGCTCAATGAAATTGTAGAGTTGTTTGAACAGCTGTTTTTTAACAGGAGATCCAGTTTCATTCATATCCACGGTCACTCTTCAAACTGTGACACCAGGAGCTGATGGAGACGCATCCAGGGCTGTTTTCAGGGGTAAAATTAGACCCCGGAACTAAATGTGGTACCCTGGTTCTGATGGTTGAAACGCAGCTTAAGTTTTCTTGACACGTTTCAAACAATAGAGCTACATAAGTACAAATAAATTCTTTACCTTGTTGCTTTGCATTCTGAGAAGAGGAGTTAAAAAGAGGTTCTTTTCTCTGTGCATGCCTTTGTGACAGTGAGTGAAAGTGCTCATGGGAAATGGAGTCTTTTTGTCAAAACACCACCAAGGCCGACCACAAACGTTAGTCGTCATGTCTTGACTTTAACAAGTCAAAACATGAAGTCTGAACCTCTGAGAACTTCTGTCGTAAAACATTCAGCTGGCCGTCGAACAACAGCACACACACACGCACGCACACACACACACACACACACCACTGCTTCATAGATCATACACAGTTTATAAAGAGTGTATGTGTGTTTAGAGAGTGCAGAGTGTGTGTTTACTCTGTGAACTGCAGCAGAGACCAAAGAAGCTGCCAAGTATTCAGCTTTATTAGAGAGCAAGTCACAGCACGAGACCACACACACACACACACACACACACACACACACACACACACACACACACACACACACACACACACACACTCTCTCTCTCTCTCTATAAACAGTGAATCTGCTGATAAGAGTGCATGACGAGGACACGGAAATTGCCATGACAACACCGGCGGGATGTTTATACAAGACATTCGCTGTGAGCATGTGTGTGTGTGCGTGTGTGTGTGTTTTGTGGTTCCACCGCAGTTTTCAGACGCCGTTCTTTGTTTTTGTTGACATGATCACGTGACTAAGGTGAGACACAGGAATTACCTGCAGCAGTTTTTCCCCACCTGACACCTGACAGACGGACGGACAGAGAGCGGACAGATCAGAGTCCATGTGAGACGGTTTAGACCCTGATCACATGACATGACATGACATCGCCATGACATCACAGCCCTGCGGCACCTCAGCAAGGGGACAGAGGAGAGGTGTTCAGGTGCAGCAGGAGATCAGATACCTGAACCTGCAGGGGGGGACACCTGAGAAGTGGGTGGGGCTAAAGTGATGTCATCCACTAGTTTGAAGCGAGTTTGGTGTTAGGGAGCCAGACGTGACCATATTTGGACATGTGGGCGGAGCTTGGGAGGAGGTGATTCACCCCCTGCCGGTCACAGCAGCAAAACACAGTCGGGGACACCTGGACAGGTGATCACAGGCGGTTTGATTAACATGCAACACACACACACAAACACACACTCACACACACACAGGCGCCACAGTGTGAGAATGTTCAGCGTTCATGTCGGATACACTTCATCAGCTCAGATTAACTGGATTAACATCAAGAGGAGGTGTGAAAGACACACCGACCTGCACACACATGTACACTAAACACACACACACACACACACCAACAGTCAATACACACACACACACACACATACACACCAACAGTCAATACATACACACACATTTTCTGACATTCCTTCAGTCACCTCTCGTTTTAATTAACCGACATGGAGAGTTAAAGCTGTGTGTGTTCAGAGTGTGTGTGTTAGTGTGTGTGTGTGTGTGTGTGTGTGTGTGTTGGTTCCGCTCGGCAGCAGCTGAGGTATGAAGCCGTCTATAATTCACTCCGTGTGTCTGTTTCCTTGGATATAAGCTCGTGGTTCATAAAGTATGAAGACCTGCAGCTAACATGTTCAGAAACACACGTCTGCAGAGAAGTTCCAGAAAGTTCCACGGATCCATCGACCTGATTCTGAATCCAGAGAACTCCTCAGTCCTGAAGATGTTCTGAAGGTTCCCTGTGAGGTTTATCGGTTTTAAACGGATAAAGAAAGATTTCATGGAGGGTTTAAAGTGTTTTGGGGGGTTAAAAAAGGTTTTTGGTGGAACTTGAAAGTTGAGCTGAACGATTTGCAACAGTAATTTTATGGCGATTATTTTCCCTATATTGCATTTTGCTATTTCTTTTAGGTCAGTCATCTTATGTGTTGCTAAACAAACACAAAGAATAAATCACTCTGTATTCAAAATAGCACCATATTGTTAAAATGGAACAAGGAATGAATAAGTTTCCACTCCTTTTTTCACCACTTTTGGACCATCTTTTGCTTCTGTCTGACTACTTTCACAAGTTTTCTCCCAATTTTGCTGCTTTTTGACCATTTTTTTCCACCCAAAACATTCACATATCACATATCACAAATATTAAAAAGGTGATATTAAAAAGACAAGAAACGTTCTTGTTTTGAAGGTAACAGATTCCTGAGTTTCATGAGTGTTCAAAAAGTTCTGCGTGAATTATGTAAAGGTACCTGTTGGGGTTTTGAGCACTCAATAATAATAATATTACTTTTCATTTCGAAGCGCCTTTCTCAGAACCTAAGGACACTTCACATAAGGAATAAAAGCAGAAATACACAACAAATTAATCAAAACAACAAGCAAAGTTTCAAAAACTAAAAAAAGAAAAAAAGGGAGTCGGGTTTAAAGGTTCCTGAACATGTTTGTTTAAAAGTTCCATTAAAGGTTCCTGATTCCGTGAACCTGTCTCACTGCGTCTACCTGTCTGTCTCTCAGAGGTTCTGATGAACACAAAGTGGGAAACGTCCGACCTGCGATGGACGACCTTTCCTGCCGACGACCCCGAGGTGAGCTCACTGTTAGCTCACGGCTAACTCAACCATTGATTTCAATGAAGAATGCTAGTTGCTAACTCACCTGTCTGTCTGCAGTGGGACGAGGCGAGCGGATTGGACGATGAGATGAACAGTGTGCGGACGTATATGATCTGTACTCCTGACAATCCGTCCTCCTATTGGCTGAGGACGCGGTGGATCCCGAGGAAGGCGGCGACGACGCTCTACGTGGAGATACGGTCAGTTTCGGAGTCACGAAGCTCAAATAAACGATGATGTCATTGGATTGTTGTTTAGATGGTGTTTTTCGTCCACAGGTTCACGATGACGGAGTGCGCCGGCGTGCGCCACTGTAAGGAGACTTTTAACCTCTTCTACTACCAGTCTGACAGCGACGAGGCCACGCCCACTCACCCGCCCTGGATGGAGAACCCGTACACCAAAGTGGCCACGGTGGCGGCGGATCACCTGCTGTCTGCGTCCTCCCGCCGTGAGAAACGCTCCAACGTTAAGCTGCTGCGCCTGGAGCCGCTGAAGGGGGCGGGGCTTTACCTGGCGTTCCAGAGTCAGGGGAACTGTATGGCTCTGCTGTCGGTGCGCGTCTTCTACAGGAAGTGCCCGCCCGTCAGCCGCGCCTTCGCTTTCTTCCCTGAAACTGTCCCACACTCACTGGTGGAGCAGGTGAGTCTGCGTCTCAGAGAAAGATGAAAAGATTTAAATCTCAGTGTCACCACTTTAATGTCTTAATGTGTGTGTGCAGGCTCAGGGCGTGTGCGTGGAGAACGCCGTCACCCCCCCTGGAGAGCAGTCTCGGCTTCCCAGCATGCTTTGCGGAGAGGACGGACAGTGGGTGGGGGATCCCTCTTCGAGCTGCGCTTGTCGCCCCGGTTACGAGGCCGGCGTCAGCGACGTGCGCTGCAGAGGTGAGAGAGTTTCAAAATAAAAGCCTCAGAAGTGACGTGTTTGGACTCGTCTCAGACCTGAGACCGGTCGAGACTCGCTGCTCTGACCGCCATTCGTCTCACAAAGTAAACGCTTCCAGTGTGAGAGGAGGAGGGTCGTTTCGCTATCAGCACTTAAAATTCTTTCTGTTCACACACACACACACACACACACACACACACACACACACACAGAGTAAACAGAAGATTAGAGACAGCCTGACAGAGAGGAGGAGCAGAGGAAGAGGAGGATGAAGCTGTAATCTGGGTTCATTTCTGATCTTTGAGTCTACACGTGTGTGAAAAAAAAGTCAGTGAGCTGATCCGATGAATCATATAATCAATCGATTAATCAGCAGAATGATTGATTAAGAAAGTAATCGGTTGGTGCATATGAAATTGGTCAGTGAATTAAGATTTCTGTAGACGTTAACTCTAAATCTGACTGTACGTTACGCCAACCAACCAAAAGATGAACTGCACCACACAACAGATTTAAGCCCCTCCCCCTCTGTGACATCACCCCCGCCTCTGTGTGTGTGTGTGTGTGTGTGTGTGTGAGAGAGAGTGTGTGTTGTCAGATGAAAGCAAAATGAGTCCGTTCAGTCGTCCAAGTTTCCTGTTATTCTCTGTAAGGTCAGAGGTCAGCTGACTGCAACCAGGAAGTGCTGCAGCGGCGACATCAGCAAGGCGAGAGGGAAAAGGGGGGGGGGGGGGGGGGGGGGGGGGGGGGGGGGCTCTCTGCGTCTAGTGAACCCCCATGGACACACACACACACACTCACACACACACACTCACACAGACAAAAAGAGGGGAGGAGGTTGAAGCAAAAGCCCTGTTGAGTGAAGAGGTCGGAGGTTAACTTCTGCTGCTAGAGCGGCCTCTGTGTGTGTTTTGGTGTGTGTGTTCAAGTGTGTGTGTGTGTTTTGGTGTGTGTGTGTGTGTGTGTGTGCATTCTCTTGGCGGGAGATGGAGTCGATGACATCATGGCAGCGCTTTCCACATCCTGTCAAAGTCAAGGTCTCTTCCTGTCTCTTATTGTCTTTCTGTGATGTTCCTCTTCCTGTCCAAACCTGAACACACACACACACACACACACACACACACACACACACACACACACACACACACACACACACACACACACACACACACACACACACACACACACACTCAGAGACTGTGTTGTCAATTCTGGTATTTTACCTGCTGAATTATTATCCCTGTAGATTCTTCAGTTGACAGTTTGATCTTTGTTTATATGTTTGTTTGTTTGTTTGTTTACCTGTGTTGTTGTTGTCGAACACCTGCCCCCCCCCCCATGCTGTCCCACAAACCCCGTCTAACCCTGATCCTGTCCCTGTGTCCCTGCAGCCTGTCCGTCAGGTCAGTTTAAGGCGGGGTCAGGACCCGGCGGCTGCAGCTCCTGTCCGACCAATAGCGACACAAGAATTCCCGGCTCCTCCTACTGTCCCTGTCACCACGGTTACCACCGAGCCGACTCGGACCCGCCTCACGCTGCCTGCTCTCGTAAGTCCGTCTCTCTTTGTCCACATCTTTAATGGAAAGTTTTAACCCATGTTTTTTAGCGTTGCTGACACACACCTTCAAAATAAAAGCCTTCTTTAATGAGCTGTTCATTTCTCAACAATAAAAGACCTTTGTGACATCATCAGTCTTCAATAATAGAAGAGAAGGGCCAGGACAACAAAAAAAAAGAAAGACAAAACCAAATTATAGTCATGAACTTACAAGTACAAAGTCATAAACTAAGGAGAAAGGCAGGCAGCATGCACACATGATTATCCTTGCAACTTACAACTTTAGTCTCATAAGTTTATGACCTTGCTTTTGTGAGTTTATGACTTTATTCTTGTAAGTTGTGACTTTATTCTCATTAATTACCACTTTATTTTCTTAAGTTTACAATTTTAGTCTCATAAATTTACGACTTAATACTTGAGTTAACGACTATTCTTATAATTTTACAACTTTATCCTGTAAGTTTATGATTTTATTCTTGTGAGTTTACGACTTTCTTCTAGTAAGTTTTCAACTTCATTCTCATAACTTTATGACTTTTTTCTTGCAAGTTTATAACTTAATTGTTGTTAGTTTAGGACTTATTTCTTATCAGTCTATGAGATTAATTTTGTAAGTTTAATTTTTCTGTTTCAGTGTGGCCCTTTTTCTCTGTCATAGTTTTCCTCTCTTCAGGTCGACAGATGGTTTCCTAACGTATCGCACACATCTTAAGCTTTTAAATTCATCCTAATCATACACACACACACACACACACACACACACACACACACACACACACACACACACACACACACAGCAGCTCTATTATACTGTCTGCCAGCAGCTCCACAAGCCCCTTAAATACCCCGAGCCGCCCCTTTAACTACACGGCCCCAGGCAACGACAATTAGGCCAAATTAATGGGCTCATTACCTGTGTGTGTATGTGTGTGTGTGTGTGTGTGTGTGTGTGTGTGTATGTGTGTGTGTGTGAGTGTGTTTTATCAATCAGTCCGTCTGATTCCAACAAAGAAAGAACTTTGAAATCGTTTGTTTTCGCAGCAGAGAATCATTTTTGCCTGCAGACATATTTCAGGGAACCGTCTCGCCTGCGAGTCTAAACTCAGGGTCAGACTCAGAACAGACTCGCCTCCTCGACTTTGACCTCTGACCTCTGAACTTCCTGACCTCCTCCTCCTCCCCAGGTCCCCCCTCTGCTCCTCGCTCCATCGTGAGTCAGATCAACGACACCTCGGTGACTCTTGAGTGGAGCGAGCCGCTGGACCGAGGAGGACGAGGAGACCTGAGCTACAGAGTCCTCTGCTCCCGCTGCGGCGCCACCTCAGGGACGAAGGTAAGACCGGCAGGAGGACGATAAACCCCGCCCAGATGTAGATGACGAGGTGTAGAAGTGATGTGGTGGATGTTTTATGTCTTACTTGAACCATCCTGGAGTTAATGATGTTCAAATGTGGTTATAAAAAATTAAGAGGAAAAAGTGTTTCAGCTGCATTTATCCTGATGTGGACTTTAGTCACATAAAAACATGACATTTTCTGAAACTAGAGACTTTAATTTTTCAAATGAGGTGTCACTGATGAATTTTGACCTTATGGTTCTACAGTTATAAGCTTAAAAAACAAAGCCTGGTAAAAAAGCCAGAATTGGGTGGGATGTAACAGGTTAAACCAGTTTGTCCAGATAAACCAGTCGATGAAAATCAGGACCAGTTTCAGACCCTGACCCTGACCCTGTCTCTGACCCCGCCCCCCAGGTTGGTTCCTGCGTTCCCTGTGATGACAGCATCCTGTATCGACCGGCGCAGCACGGGCTGACTCAGTGCCGCGTGGTCATCTGGGGGCTCCGCCCACACACCAAGTACATCTTCACCGTCCAATCCCTGAACGGCGTCTCTGCTCTCAGCCAATCAGAGCCAGCGTCCGACAGAGTCAACGTCACCACCAGCAAAGACGGTACACATCACAGATACATTACGCTACCCAGAATGCCTTTCACATGGACGAGCAGTGTGATGTGACTGGACGACAAGTTTCAGATATTGATAGTTCTGACTGTGTGTGTGTGTGTGTGTGTGTGTGTGTGTGTGTGTGTGTGTGTGTGTGTGTGTGTGTAGTTCCTCCCCCGGTGTCTGGCCTAAAGAGGGCGGCGGCCTCAGAGAGCAGTTTATCTCTGGAGTGGAACGTTCCGGTTCTGCAGAGTCATTACCAGATCCTGGACTATCAGCTTCGCTTCAGCCCCAAGGTACACGCACACACACACACACACACACACACACACACACACACACACACACAC